>PVHX01026981.1:0-20032 GCA_004024805.1 Geosciurus inauris | reverse complement strand
CTTTGGTTTTGATGGAGTAGATGACAGGGTTGAGCATCGGAGGCACAAATAGATAAATAAGGGACATGAGTGTGTGTACATATGGTGGGGCGTGCCTCCCATACCGAGCAGCCATGGACACACCAACCATGGGCACATAGAAGATGAACACAGCACACATGTGTGACACACACGTATTGAGAGTCTTCAGTCGTTCCTCTCGGGAGGCGATGGCAAGCACAGATCGCAGTATGAGCACATAGGAGAGGAGGATGAGCACAGAATCCAGGCCAAACGTAGAGATGACAATAAACAGACCGAAGATATTATTGATGGTGACATCTCCACAGGGCAGGCGGATCAGATCTGAATGCAGGCAGTAGGCATGAGAGAGCATGTTGGCCTTGCAGAAAGGCAGCCTCAACAGAAGAAAAGGCAGAGGGAAAATCATGCAGAAACTGCGGATAATAGCAGACATGCCCATCTGCACCACACGGGCATCAGTGAGCACTGTAGCATAGTGCAGGGGGTGGCAGATGGCCACATAGCGGTCAAAGCTCATGACCAGCAGGATCCCAGACTCAATGAAAGAGAAGAAATGAATAAAGAACATTTGTGTCATGCAAGAATTGAAACTGATTTCTCTTTTATGAAAGCAAAATGTGGCCAGTACCGTGGGCAGCGTGGAGAAAGACACACCTAGGTCATTAACTGAGAGCAGGGACAGGAAATAGTACATAGGCTGATGCAAGCTCTGTTCCTCCTTGATAATGGAAAGGATCAGGCCATTGCCCACAATGGCAACAATGTAGAGGAGTCCAAGGAGCAAGATCATCCAGTGCTGGGAGGCCTCCAGCCCTGGGAGTCCTGTCAAGGTGAAAGGAGGCAACCCTGAGCTGTTGTGGGCGTCTCCTCCCATGCTGCACTCCTGCCTAGATGGTAGGGCCGCTGGCCTGGGAAGAACACAAATGTATATTGTTACGCTTGGCCTCTGCCTAATATTTCCAGTCTCTCATACATCACCTAGTCCCTCACTGTAGGGCATTAATCCCTGGTGCTCACCATATCACTCATCTTTCCTCTCACCGTTACTAAGATTTCTGAAATCAAAGTTGCCTCAGTGTGTCTGGCTGTTAAGACCAGTGAAGCTACCCTCCTTGAAACCTGTGTCCAGCACCCTTTCTCAGATTAAAACTATAAATTCTTTTCCTGTCCAATTCATGGATATCAGTTTTTCAAGACAAGAGACAAAACTCTCCTTGTCACTACTTCCTCAACTCTTATGCCCAGTCCACAGCAAACCACTTACTCACTACACCACAACATGTTCCTCTTCCCAGTCTTTCATGTTCTTGCACCTCCACTATCTCAATATGACTCCCAGCTCCCTAACCACATAGTTACTCATTTTCCTCCATCCGCTCATCCAGATGGAAGATAAATGCATGGGAAGATGGATATTCATGGAGACAAGCTTCCGGGTGTTCATCAAGACGTGCTGGACATCCATGTTTCCTCCCTCCAATTTATTCTTCCTCCACTCAGCTTATAGCATTGCTTTTTTCCCTGAAGAATTTGATTCACTGAAAGTAATTTATTTTTTATTTTATTTATTTTTATTTTTTAGTTGTAGATGGACACAATACCTTTATTTTATTTATTTACTTTTATGTGGTGCTGAGGATTGAACCCAGTGTCTCACACATGCCAGGCAAGTGTTCCACCACTAAGCCACAACCCCAACCCTGTAATTTCTTTTTTATTAGTTCTTTTCTCTTAAACATAACATGAGGATTCATTTTGAAAGAATTATAGAAGCATGGAATATAATTTGCCCTAATTCAATCCCTGGTACTTCTCCTTTTTCTCCACTCCTCCTTGCCCTTGTTCCCTTCCCTGAATGATATTTCTGCTATTTGAAAATAATTTAAAAAGTTTATATCATAATCCAATAGTATCTCATTCCTGAAAGCCATTAAATTTATGAAAATTTGTCTAGAGCACAGAATTGCTTTTTCATCTGTTTTCTATATTTGGTGTCATTATGCCCATTGTAGGGACTCAAATTTCCAATATCACTTTGCCTCCTCCTTTTCATTTGCCAACTACTTTAAACAAGATAAGAGTTGATGAAAACATTGACCTCAAAGTCCCTCTGTTAGCACCTTTCTGCATTTTCTTCCACACTTCAGACCCAAAATATCACATTATTATACCATAATAAAAGCCTCCTAATAAATTCCTAGCCTCACTCCAATTCACCTCCAATTTCAACTATGGCTATTTATTTATTATATATAAATATACTGGGGACTCTACCCAGGATCACATTCCCACTGAGCTTCCCATTTTTCATTTCAAAAAGTGTTTCAATAAGTTTGCTCAGAGTCTTGCTAAATTGCTGAGGTTTCCCTAGAACTCACAATCATCCTCCACAAACATAAAGTCACTAGGATTGCTGGTGTGTGCTCTCATACTTGCTAGAATGAATATTTTGAAATGTTATTATGACAATGTATTTTCTACTTAAATGCTTTCAGTGATCCATCATTAACAAGTGGCCACATTTGAATTCATTAGCCTAAAATTAAAGGTCCTTATGGTCAGCATTAAATCAACATTTCTAACCTCAGTTCTCAAAATTTTCTTCCTCATATATACAGATACCCAGATATGACCACTTGATGTTATCCAAATCTTAATACACAGCTGCAGCTCTTAGTGTTTGCCTGATTGTATACACACATCTGTTCAAATAATTTTCCTAGGTTGAAGTCAACAGATGCCCTCTTTCATGAATACTTGGCTGATCAATACCAGTAGCAGTAACTCTCCTTACCCCTCATAGACCTAGACATGCATCTCTGATCAAGTATACCTCTTTGCATGACTTGCATTGTGAATCTTCTTACCTATGTCACCAAAATTCAGCCCTGACCCTTATTCATGGTTTCAGTCACTACCAACACTATACTTTGTGCAAGGGTTTGACAAAGAGAAATGCGCAGTGACTCACTCAAGCTTCTGAGTTTTAAACCTTTCGTGTCAAAGTGAAGATGCTAATGCTAATAAGTTTGCCTGATGTGGTTGTGAAAATCCAAAGTGAAAAATTGTGAAAACTCTCAGGAGCAAATAATCTGCAACACTGATTTTTAAAACCTACTTACATCCTCACCTCCAGACTTTTATCTGCCCTTGTTCCTACATCTGCATTCGGGGTTCCTCTGTCCTTTTATCTCAGGATGCAATTTTGTCTTTATTCCACATGTTAAGCTCACTTTGTCTTCCTTACCTGCAAGCTTTCCTATACATTTTGGTGCAATAAATAGATTCCTCTACCCTTTGGAATCTTTTAACATAAGTAGGATCCTTCCACGTGACTTCTAAAACACCAGGATCTTTTCATGCATCTTCTGATACCAGACACTTCTGAGATAAGTATGGGATGCTTGTTCACATCAAGACATGTGCCTTGAAAATGCAGCCTGATGGGATATTTTTTCTGAGAAAGTAAAGTGTGAAGCAGAAAGCATGGTGGGATTTCAGAGATCAAGAGTAATGGATAGGAAATATAAAAGTAGGAAGGTCGTGAAGAACAGAATAGGCATATAATAAATAATCAGAGTAGAGACAGACTTTTCTTCTTCAGATTGCTGTATCTTAGCACTTGGGTTTCTGAACTAAGGGTAGATGGCTTAAGATCTGAATTTGGAGCTTCTGAAACTTCAACTTACCTACATGAGAGAGCTCTTGCATTGAAAGGGAGAGCAGTACTGGGGGCCCTGCATGCCCTGATCATAGCCCATAGTTCCTTCTGCCAACTCACGGGCCTGAGCAATATATATATGGCTGCTTCCGGGAAGTCCCTTGTGCTGTCATCAGCTCAGGTGTTCATGGACTTCTGGGAATATAGAACATCAGCAGCACTGCACACCTCCTTGACTGGCACTTCATGTCTTATAGTAGTGTGCTGGAGCAAGAATGACCTTAACTAGAAAAGACTTGCAAGAAAATTATATGTGGATGCACATTTTAGAAGTTATTAGTGTCTAAGGAGTCAAATATCTCAATTACACACATTTTTGGGGTGGCAAAATCGTAGTTAAATGTCTCCTAATTCAGGTTATAGCTTCACCACTATACACCTATGATTAAATCCACTGAAGTCTGGACACAAAAAACAACATCAATAGCAAAAAACAAACAAACAAACAAAAAAGCCACTATACAGTTCAAGCTCAATATAAATGAGTTTCACCATTTGAATTTACTAGAAGATGTGAAAATCTCACTTGGATCATCCATGAAATTGACCCCCAGCATGATGAAAATACTGGTACACCATGCCTGACCAACACAGATATGATTATAGATCAAATATGTTCCTTTATTAATGAGGTATTGAGAACAGAGCAGTATGTTGGTTTTGTCCCAGATGCTCATTAAATGCCTAGCATGGTATTGCCCATGTCTGGCCCAGGTGATGGAATAGGTTTCCCTTCGGTGGCATGGCCTGGCTGAGAAATAAAAGCTAAGAAAACTATGAAATAACCATAGAACACAGAAAGTAGTTTCAAAGTGGGAGCAGACATGGGCAAAACTGACCAGATGAGCCTACCTTCTAACAAAGAAAGGAGCCTACGTTTACTTTATTTATATTGAAAGACATCAAAGAGATTCTATGGAAAGTTCTTTACCAAAACAGAATAGAGCTGGGGGCAGGTAGGCCGCTCAGTTCCTAGAACGTCACACCCATCTCCAGGGCTGTATGAGATGAGACCTCTTGGCAGAGATGAAGGGGGGTTCACGTGCCTTTAGGAGATCTGTCTGGGTGGAAGTGCCAGGGGAAGTTCTCAATGCCACATGTAACACCTCATTGGCTACTATGATGAAGAAGGTTCTCCCTCGTTTCACAGATGGGTTCCCACAGCAGGGAGATAGCAAAGGTAATAAGGGCTACTTAATAAATTTCAGCAACTGATTTAGAGTCAAGATTTGACCACTTGCCTTGCGAAGGTGGACCTGGGTTTGAGTACAGATTCCACCACTGGTCTTGACCAAGTTTCTAAATCACAGTTTCGTTTTTCAAACATACTTAATAATCTCATATCATAGGATGGTTGCGACAATTAAGGGAGCACGTGTGTGGAAAGCAAGAAGCCCACTGGCTGCCACACAGTGGAGGTTGGTGGTTATGTTTCAGTTTCAGAAATTAACTCCTAAGAGTAAAGCACTAGGAGACGGACATTGACGTATGTGTTCATAATAATAAGAATAAATAACTGGAGCAGCCTGAACAACTTAATTCTAGGAAAACACCAGCAGATACAGCTGGAAGGAAGAGTGCTTAGTAGCAGGAGGTTCACATTTGAACCAAACCAGTAAGAAAGTTGCTTTAGAAAGACCCTTCATCCCCAGTGTTCCTCTGAGACTAACAAGAAGAAAATGCAGGCACTTTTCAAGAATCCCCCTCAGAGATAAATCAGAATACAGGATTCAATGACTGTTAGTAAACTCTTAGATCTTCCCATAGCACACACGTCAGCAAACCATCTGAAACCTACTCAGTACACAGGGACTTATCAGAATTCAGTGTTCACGGTTCCTTTGTCTAGTGTATTTCACTTTAACTTTTTCCATGTTAAAAAAATAGTAATAACTTTTCAACCGTGAGGATGTCAAGTTCCTACTCACCAGGTCTATAGAATAAAATGTACAAAATACAAATGAGAATAAATCTGGACATGATATTAGTAATGGAAATGTGTAGATGAACAAATATACCAATTTGTGGTCTGCCTGGGGAAACTTCTAAGGAAACATAATAGTTCAATTAATGTAAGGATGAAGAGGGGCAGGAAAGATTTTACGGCAGAATGGAAGAGAACTTGCAATATTCTAAGGCAGTCATTGAAGGTTTCCTGGTCACTTAGTAGTGCCACCATCTCTCAAAAAACAAGTGAATATTGTTGAGGTGAATATGGCAGACAGAATGCCTTCAGAAAGATGCCCATGTTCTGAACTTCTGAATATGCTATGTTTTATGTCAAAATGGACTTTGTAGATACAATTAAAATTTTACACCTGAAGACTAGATTTTTTTTTTTTGGATGATCTAGATGGACATAATTTAGTCACATATGTCACATAACAGCACAGAATTTCCCAGGCTAGAGCCACAACAATATGGCAGATCAGTCAGAGATTCAAAGCAAGAGAGGCACTCAATCCATCATTATCTGAGGACTCAACTGGAAAACATGAGAAGCAATGTGGCTAAGCCACAGCTGAATCCCGAGCAAAGGAAGCCTCAGCCTACAACTATAGACCAAGTTTCAAGTCACATTTTTCCCAAAAGATCTGACCTACAGAAACATAAGAGATCTTTATTGTTTTAAGCTGCCAAACGTGATCATTTCTTATGACAGCAGTAGAAACAAATACATTTAGCTTTAGGCTGGAGGAAGAGGAAAGCAAAGCAGAAGGGTCAGTCCTCACAGAATGGACAATATGAATGTAGGGATCAACCTTGAAGGAGAATGATGAAAGAGAAGAATGGATGGTAGAAGACAGGGATTCTAAGACTTCAGAGTAAGAAATTAGTTGACATTGACCTATGAGGGCTATGAATAGTGACAATGGTGCAGTGATCATCTCTGATGTCATTCCCTAAAAGGACTGGCTTAACAGTCTGGATAGTAGCAATGAACATGCTCAGAAAGGTCCTATGCCTTGCTTAATATTCTGCTATTATTGTTGTGAAAGTCTTAATTATTTTTTTCTTTGAACATGCATTTTGTAAGATAAGTCTGATAGCACAATGCTGTGTATACACGTCCAACATTATTATTTGCCTCATCATTCACATCAATTTTTCACCATGCCTCATGGGCACAGAATTCCAGTTGATTCACCATGAGTAGGAATTCAAGGAGGCTCACAGAAGAGAAGAGGACAGAAAAGGGAGACAAAGAAAGAAGAGAGAAAGTAAGAGATCAGAATAGAGAATACAATATATAGATAAGATATTTCATTTCCACATTCCTTATGAAGTTACTGAAAAATTTCCCTGGTTCCTTTACTCATTAATCAACTACTCATTTTCTTTCTCTCCCTCAATGGATATGACACAGGTCAAATCCCTAGAGAAGGCCAACTAAGTTTTCACACCTGAGCATCAGAGAGAGAAGCAATTAAGTAACCTCACTTATCAAGACCTTTGACCAGAGGAGGCTGGAATATAAAGATGAACTGAAAGCATGTAATGAACTCAGAAATCTGAGAACACAGATTATACATTTAGACCCTTCACTCTCTCTTACCACATTTATCTGAACCTGCACAGACACATAGCTCTCACTTGCCTAATCAAATCTCCGGCCTAAATCATTGCACAGCTATACTCTGCCACAGAGCTTCACACCGAAACTATATGTCTTTACTCAGATCTCCAAACACAGCTGCTCCACCTACAAGTGCATGTCTCTGATCCAGGTAAGTTCTTGAAATCAGATCCCCCAAGAACTGTGTTCAGTAAATAAACTCAGAATTAAGGTACTGTATTGAAGTCTAGGACTTGACAGTAGGACCTGCTCTACCTAATCTTTCTGATCCTCACACCCATAGACTTTGAGAATACCTTCCAACATCCTTTTGACATCTTCCATAGATGGAAAGAATAAGCCAAGAAGATAAAATGCACTGACTTCATTTCTCCTCTGAGCATCTTTCCCCTCGTGCCACAGGTAAGTGTCAAGAACCATCTGTTGTCAAAATTGAAAATCTAATGCAAACAGGAAAGGGCTTCCTACTTCTCTTTACTTATTTGACATTTAGATAATGAGTAAAACTATTGCATTGTTAAATGGAAAGAAAGTGGTTTCTTTGGAAGTGTTGTAAATTCAAGTATTGATCATACTAATGGATAGTAGAGAAAGATGAAAACACAAAACTTTGAAGCTGGAGATATAAGACCTAACTTCAGTTCCACAAGTAACATACCTGGATCTAAATTATATCAGTTCAACTCTCTGGACTTGGTCTTCCCATTGGTAAGAAGTGGGAATGATATGTATACACTATTGACTATACATTGTTAGGAAATAAAGATTTTTTTAAAAAGAGAGGGAATTATTTGGGGAATCTAAACATTTAATTCCATAAATCTGAATCTTTGCTCAGCTACAGATTCTTATGAAGGTGGTAAGCCAGAGGAAGGCTTTCCCAATTTAGAGATGTAAAGTCACAAAAATGTTAAATTTTCCCAATGTCACTTGGTGAACAGATAGAAAAGCACAAAATGACTATAGATTCACGCCCTTTATAATTTGAAAGTTACAGAGAAGAAAGAAATTTGTTCAAGATGACACATCAATCTTGTTACAGAATCTGGACTCAAATCGGGGTTTCCGGGCATAATTCTGAAGGTCTTTTTAAGTACAAAATATGTTAACTATCCCTTTACAATCAAAACAGATTTCTACTGCAGAATGTCTTTGAGGATGTCAAATCCAGACAACCAGCTTCCTCCCTCCATATGTATCTATCAGGATGTGGCGCTCTGGGCTGTCCATCATGTCCTGCAATTACACTAGTGGGTATGCAGAATGAGCTGATTCTGACATAATTTTGCATGTTATCTCTCCACAAAGCAGAGCTGATTTATCTCACTTCTTTTTTTATTCAGACAGGAATGCTCACATCATTATAGGACTAAACTAATAAGTATGTAATCATATCCAAGTAATCGAACTTCTTACTAGGTAATTCAGGTGAATCATAAAAAGTAAGCCTTTGGGCATATATCTGGGAAGATAGATTCAAACAGGGAAAAGAAGTTGAATGCATCATTACATTATGGCCAAAAAGTACAGGGTGTATATGTTATGACTCAGAGTGAAATACTTTTCAGATGCTTGAACACATAAAAACATTTTTCATGGTCTAAAAAGTATTATTTCATAGAAAGATCATCATTGCATGTGAATCAACCACATGCCTGTTGTTACAGGTTAGGCTCATTCCAACCCTTGGAAGGAACCCTTGAATTGCCAGGAAGGATGTCAGCCTCCAACAGCAGTGATAGCAGCCTCCCAGCCACTCTCTTCCTGACAGGGATCCCAGGACTGGAGTTTGCCCATATCTGGATTGCAATTCCATTTTGTGCCATGTACCTGGTAGCACTGCTTGGCAATGTGGCCCTCATCCTTGTCATTGTGACAGACAGCGCCCTGAATGCACCCATGTACCTCTTTCTTTGCCTTCTCTCATTCACTGACCTGGCTCTCAGCTCCACCACTGTGCCCAAAATGTTGGCCATTTTGTGGTTCCATGCAGGTGGGATTTCCTTTGCTGGATGCCTGGCCCAGATGTTTTGTGTCCATTCTATTTATGCTCTGGAGTCCTCAGTTCTCCTGGCCATGGCCTTTGATCGATATGTGGCTATCTGCAGCCCATTGAGATATACAACCATTCTCAACCACATTGTCATAGGCAGAATCAGCATTATTGGGATATTCCGGAGTGTAGCTATTGTCTCCCCCTTCATTTTCTTGCTGAAGCGACTGCCCTACTGTGGCCACCATGTCATGACTCACACATACTGTGAGCATATGGGCATTGCTCGATTGGCCTGTGCCAACATCACTGTCAACATTGTCTATGGGCTGACTGTGGCCCTGCTGGCCATGGGTCTGGATTCCATCCTCATTGCCATCTCCTATGGCTTTATCCTCCATGCTGTCTTTCGTCTGCCATCTCAAGATGCCAGGCACAAGGCTCTGAGTACCTGTGGCTCCCACCTTGGTGTCATTCTCGTTTTCTACATCCCTGCCTTCTTCTCCTTCCTCACCCACCGCTTTGGTCATAACCGAGTTCCCAAGCATGTGCACATCTTTCTGGCAAATCTCTATGTGCTGGTGCCTCCTGTACTCAATCCCATTATCTATGGGGCTAGAACCAAGGAGATTCGGAGTCGACTTCTAAGATTACTTCACTTTGAGAAGATCTCAACCTGAATTCCAAACAGAAGTTGGAGATAAGAAAAATAAATGGGTAGAATCACTTTACAGATACATTTGCATGGATGGGGATCTGTGATATGACAAGATTGGGTTTACTTGTCTGTAAGCTCTGGAAGGAAGAGGATTAGCCAGATAAAACGAAGATGAAATTGAACATGTTGCGTTCCCATTGCTCCTTGAGGAACTCAGAGAAGCGCAGAAAGATGATGTTTTCAATGCTGTCTCAAAAGTGGCTATAATCTAGTAAGAAGCAAGTCAGTTCCTGATCATAAGAGGAGACAGTTCCATGATGAGAATAACTTCCTGTATGACTCCAAAGGCAACATAAAAGGTGTTTAGGTTGAATTTGAATCTGAATTCTACTCCTTTGGTTGCAGTTAAAGTCACAGAATGTGAATTCAGAATGCCTACATTTGACTTCTGGCTCCTCTTTTTACTACATTTGTGACCTTAAGCGTGGCATTAAATGTCTCTATGTAAATGTCTCTATGCCTCAGTTTGACCAACTGATACATCGGTACAATGATATCATCTAAGTCTTCATGTTATGGTAAGGAATACATAAGGAAATAAATGTACAGAACTTAAGAAAGTGCCTTACATGTAAAATGTTCCATAAACAAAAAAAAGAGAGAGAGAGAGAGAGAAATGCATGTGAACTACGTATTATGGAGCAATTTACTTAACTTCTCTAATACCTTTACACCTTTATTTTTGTCTCCCCTCACAGATTATTGTGGTAACTATATTACAGAATAACTATCATATTTAAATAGCACTTAAAATATTGTCAGTGCTAAATGGACCCACAATTTAACCCATTCTTCCTCCTGTCCCCTTTGCTTTTCCTTTCAGTTTTGAAGTCATCCCTTGTTCAGGATGCAGGGGAGCCAGTTTTGAATCCTTGTTCTCCTCCTTCCTCCCCGCTCCTCCTAGTATGGGGAATTTACACAGGGACACTTAACCACTGAGCCACATTCCCAGCCCTTTTTATATTTTATTTTGAGATGGGATCTTGCTAAGTTACTGAGACTGGCTTTGAACTTATGATCCTCCCAAGCTGCTGGAATTACAAGAATGTACCACCACACCATACTCTTCTTTTTTAATAGTCCAACAGTACTTTAGTAATCTCAGTTCTAAAATACAAAAAATCTACCAATACTCATGCCAGCTATTCAACATGATGGTGGTGGTGGTTTTCATTTTAAATTAATACCCTACAATTCAGAGAAACTAATAGTCTGTCACTCCTTGAATGTAGATAACCTCATGCTTTTTCTAGCCCTTTATCATGGAAATAATAGGAAATACCAATCCACATGATCATGAGCTTCAATCTCATCTACCTTACCTACCACCTGCACGCATTAAGCATCATACCTAACATTTCCATTCCCAGTAAAGTGCTCATTGTAGAGTCTGAACAAAACAAGCACTCAACAGACTGGAAAGTCAGTAGTACTGGTTAATAATCCTTCAATTTATAAAGATATACTATGTTTCGTATCTATATGACCTAATCTATAGCACTTATCTATTTGCTAATTTGTTAATTATTATTCCAAAACTTCAACACAGCAGTATTGCATCTGTGACATACACATAATTAAGAAGTAGTCTATCAATATTATGGAAAGAGTGTTATGGATCATATTGGTGTGTGTCATATTCTTTGTTGAATTAACAAATGGATGGCATCTATATTATGCCACTGTGATGAGTAGTGAAAACACGTCTAGCGTAGGTGCCTGGCATGTAGTAGATATTTTGTGATTTCATTCCTATTCATTGATATTATATTGAGACTGTTCAGATGGACATACATCCATAAAACTGTGATGAACTAAGGGAGAGACTTCTTACCCAGGAAAGCAAATGAAGGAAAAATTATTACAATGTTCAAAAAGTGAGACAAAAATGAAAGTATCAGCTCTGAAGCAGGGAGCATCCAGTCCAGCTATATAGGCAAATCCTCACACAAGGAGCTGTCTGGGCCAGGGCCAGTCATGTCTTGACACAGAGGAGCTCAGAGGAGAAAGCTCAGATGTGTGGAGCTCTGAACCAGATTGGAAGAGAAAGAGGGACAAGACAATGGTGTAGGAAGGAGGCAGAAGAGAAGATACTAAGAGAACTTGAGGCAACCTGGTGAGCCTAGAACTCTAGGGAGCTTCAAAATCTAGGCCTATTTCAGAGATATGGGCTATCCTTAAAAGTTGCACATGAAGGATCAGTCTCAATCACTTGTAACTGAAGTCTAAAGTAACATGAACCTGGTGTTTATTTAGAGAAGGCAAAAGTCCTCAAAGTGACACTTTCTGACCACCATAACCCAGTATTCACATCATCCTTCCATAAAAAGGTGTAACATGCTTTTATGTGATGACTCAATAGAAATTCAACGTTTGAGAATAGACAAAGATCACCAATCCTAGAGCATGTGCTAGTGACCCAGACTGTTGTGTGTGAGCTGGCCCTGCCAAGGCCATAAGCACTTAACCCTCTCCTGCATCTCCCAGCAGGAAGCTACCCTCTTTGGAGGTTCAGCTCCTCAGAACTCCCAGGTAACCCTCAGTGGGTGTGTATATGTGTGTGTGTGTGTGTGTGTGTATGTGTGTGTGTAATTTTACTTTAACACAAAGTGTATGTATTATATATACATAGAAAATATATCTTGCCAAATATCACTGACAAGAAACTAATAACAAATTTCTGTTAATACTTCCAAATAATTTTCTAGAGAAATGTATAAATATTTTACAATAATGGGTTATGTTAGTATTTTTATCCAACCAAAACTTTACCACCCAAAAGACTATGTGATAGTATTAATAATAGTGAGAGGCAAAGATTGAATAAAAGAGAATTTAATTAAAGTTGTTTGAATTTAGTGTGCAATTGCCTATAAAAAATAGGAGAAATAGCTCATTTCTGTCTCAAGTTTTATGATGTTGGCCAAAGAGTCCTTCACATTATTGGTAGATAATATGATTTTAAGAAATGAAAAATCATTTTCCTATTATTTTATCTGGGATTCATATAATCTTACAGTCTAAGAAAATACACAAAAAATAAATTGCTTTATTTTTATGTAGGATATATTTTTTTATTTTACCTTTTTGAAATCCACTATTGATTATATAAAATATTTATTGTTACACTCCTTATATGAAGAATTATATTAAGAGATTTCTTTAATTCTATGTAGATTACTCTTTTGTCAGAATTATTCAGTTGTATTCACAACTTCTAGTATTTACATCTTTGTTATCATTAGTGTATGTAGTCTACACGATTTTATGGTGTTTTTCCTATATAGTTTATCAGGATTATATTTACCTTTCATATAGCTTTCCAACATTGTTATTTAAGAAATGTAGCATAACAGTAATAGTCTTTTTCTTGAACCATTTGGGGGAAAGTTGGGGAAAAGATCATGTACTATAATGCTTATTGGTGAGTGGCAGTATTATAACTTAATAATTTTTATGTCTTCTTTAATTATTACATAATTAATCACACATTTCTAAATGTTTATATTTTATTATTTTCCCAAAATATCAATTTAGAAATATTTAATTTATTTACAGAAAATTCTGTCACAATTTTTAAAATATCTTTACCCTTCCAGTATTTGTAATATCTACATTTTATTTTCCATTGAAATCCATGCTCCAGAGGTTCGTTTGTTTTGCAAGCTTCTTAAAGGGTCAGCTTATAGATTGCTTTCTCTATTTCACATTTACACTGATTTATTTCCTTTAGTGTCTTCCATCATTTTACAAAATTATTTTATTTTTGTAATGTTTTAAATTGAATGCTTTATTTCCTTAACTTTCCCTCTCTCTCTCTTTTTTTGGACATAAAAACATAGCCCCAAGTGTTACCATTACCAGATCATGGATTTAGGAAGAACACATCATTGTATTTCTTTTCTTTTCTTTTCTTTTCTTGGTACTGGGGATTGAACTCAGGGGCACTCAACCACTGAGCCACATCCCTAGCCCTATTTTGTGTTTTATGTAGAGACAGGGTCTCACTGAGTTGCTTAGCACCTCACTGTTGCTGAGGCTGGCTTTGAACTCACGATTCTCCTGTCTCAGCCTCCCTAAGTGCTGGGATTACAGGCTTGAGCCACCGCGCCTGGCTATATCATTGTATTTCATATGTTTTGCTACACACTCATCTTACTTTATTATCTCCTTCTTTGTTAGTATACACACATATGTATATTTTGAAGTATAGCATAAACTTTACCAAATATTAATATTACTTAAATTAGATCATTTAATGTAATTTATTTACAATTACATTTATCTCAGGTTCATTGAATGTGGCATATAAAATAAATACTAGTATGTAGTATTTATTGTGTGTGTGTGAACACTCATGTGATTTTTAAAAATTAATTAATTTATTTAAATGCATTTCAAGTCATAGTACATATGTAGAGCTCAATTTTCCATCTCTCTGGTTGTGAACAAGATAGGGTCACACTATTTGTGTCTTCATACATGCACCTAGGGTAATGATGTCCATCTCTTTCAACCATTTTTGCTACTCCTATTCCCCTCCCCTCCCCCACTTCTCCTCACCTCCTCCCCCCTTAAGTATTAGCATCCACTAATCAGAGAGAACATTCGGCCTTTGGTTTTTTGGGCTTGGCTTACTTCGCTTAGTATGATGTTCTCCAATTCCATCCATTTATCTGCAAAATGCATGTGTGATTTTAACTATCATATCTTAGACATAAATTTGAGGGGGAAAACTCCTTCCCCAATATGAAAATGTTCTATAATAACAGGTAATTTTCTATTAAGAATAATAGCAAAATATTGGGACAAAATCCAAGACTGAGTATGAGAATATATATTTTGGGATGTAAAAAGAAAGAAATGACCAAAAACTCCTCACTAAGTTTTAGCACATATAAACATGGCCAAAAGAGGTAACTTGAATCTATTTTGCTGTTGTCTTATAAATATGGACCATTACCCTATTTAGAGTCTCAAGTTAACTGCTTTGGCCATGTTTACATGTGCTAGAATTTAGTGAGGAATTTTTGCTCCATTTCCTGCTTTTTAAATCTGAAATACACATTCTCATTTTCAGTTCTTGACTTTGTCCCAGGCTGTCATGAAACACTTAGTTAAGTCTTGCTGAACTGATATTTTGGGGAAATATGAATCTTGTCTTATCCCAAAGACAAGATTAATAGTAGGACGAAGATAACTAGAAACTAATAAAAAATGGAAAAAAACAAATCCATTTGATCGGGGTTCAGTCCAAGTAATTAGTATGGACTCAGGAAGTGGGACCATCTTCAGAAAGTAGTTTTTGGAAGTAGATGGTAATGTTCAGGCCCTTAAGTATGGCTCACCATCAATCTACTCTTCTGAATACCACAGAGGGGTCTTGTGTCCCTCTAATGAACTGATCTCCAGGTCTGATCAGCTCTGCTGGGGAAAGGTGACTTCACTGTTACAGTGACTATTTAGATGAGAAGTGCTCTCCTCCCAGTCATGGTTTTAACAAAGCAGTAATTAAAAGCTGGCCACAAAACCTTTATCTTCTGAGTGAGGTTAGGTACTGAAAGAGCAGTCCTCATGAGGAGAATATCCACTACTCCTTTATCAGCTAAACACATTTACTACATACTCCTTCTACCAGAGTTATTAATGACTGTCCTTGAAACAACTCCAGCTGTAAAACAGTGTTGAGGATTTTATTGGGGGAGTAGTGGTAATTTTGGAGGTAAAGGACATTCCTTTCTTACCCAAAGGAAGTCGATACACTATGCAAAATATTATTTTACTAATTTGAACAAATATAGTTTATCTCATAAAGAAAAATGTTCATTTAACAAGTCTCAAAATACCATAATGGTCCATATTATAAGGCAACAGTGAAACAGAATATGTATGTTTTTACAGATAGTAGAAATATCTTTGATTGTGACATAAGTGCTCATTCTTCCCTTCCACATGCCTTTTATTGTGACTTCTCAACTATGTAGTTGAGACAGAGTTGAAATTTTTCAAAAGCCTAAAAAATACTGAACTCATCAATATGGCTCTAATTTCAGATACAGTTCCTGAAATGGTAGAATATAAACAGTCATTTTTTTAAAAAAAGAAGGGAGATACCAGTTGTCAACATGACTGAGGGATACAATTCATCTTTGTCCCTGATATTCTTCTTTCATTTTTACTTATAACTATGTATAGATGAGTTTCTTTCCATTTTTGTCCTAACATATAAATCATGAAGACATTCCAGATCACTGGGAGAATGGTCTGGAAGGGGAGGGGATGGCAGAGTAGTTCTCCCAGTAACTTTGCTATTGTTTTACATCTGTAGTTGTGCAAACAGCTCCTGTCTCTGAGTAGCACCCATCTGTGCTACTGTGGCCACCTGTGTAGGTCAGAGCTGAGTCTGTTCTAAAGGATGTTCTGCCCACTCCTGGTTCCAGCCTAGAACCCTACCGACTTTGCTTACAAGTTGTGCCCTCAGCCTGAGAACTGTGTTAAGTGGTTGTAGCACTTCCTGTATCTGCTTCTTCTGAGTTCTTTCCCTCACATCATCAGGGCCTTCTTTGCCCCTTGCCTGTACACTTATGTGTGTATGTGGTTTCCCTCAGGCTGAGGCTACATCTATAGGAAGAGTTCATTTGCTGGACATTCCTAAGAATTTCAGTGCTCAGGTCCATGATCCTCTCATTTCTATGAGCTCTTAGACCGTGTAGATATAGTTCCATTCTCACCAATCAGTCTCAAAGCCATATACCCAGTGTTCTGTTGGGATTCAGTCCTCTCCAAATGGAGACAATGCCTCTAGGATGTCCTATTACTGAGTTATGTTGAATATTTCATCAGTAAGTTCTAATTTTGCATGATTTTTCTGTTTTGTTTGCTTAATTTGGGAATCAAGAAGGGTGTATTGAAAATTCAAGTGCATACTTCTCTTAAATTTAGGACTTGTTCATGTTACATAGTTCATATGACTTTGTTATTCAAAAATTATTTAATGTTCTTATGAGAAAATAAAGATAAATGAATATTGATGAGAAAGTAATCTTTAGCCCAAAGTCTACTTTTCCCAGTTGTCCCTCAGGATTGAGTTTTGCTATGGTCTGTCCACTGCCCAATGGAAACCCCCACAGCACTGTGCTCATTTCTACCAAGGATCCACTTGCCTGTGTGTTCTGGGCTGAGATTCCTTGGCATGGATTGCAGAGGTTTGTTCCCTTTCCATGGTTGCTATTCCCTGTGAACTTCCTGACACCCTTCAGCTTCTCCCCTCTCTGTTCTAGTATCTGCTGAAATCTCTGGGCTGGGCTGCTCAACCTAGGACAGAGGCCCATGTTCCAGCAGACTGTGGAGCCAAGCTGCTCTGTCATCTAGTGGATTTATCCTCCACTGATCGCCAGCATCTGTTGCTTTCCATTTAGTGTGCTATTTAGCTCCCCAGAGAAAATTTAATAGTCCCTCTGTTCATGCCAGAGGGATGACAGCATATGCCTCTTTCACAAGATATTTCTCCTGTTTAAAACTTCTAAATTTCAGAATTCATGTGGCTCATGTTACATAGTAAATGTGAAAAGAATGTGTTCCATTTTATAAGATATAGAAATATTCATATTTCCAAATTTATACTTTTTAAAAAATTATTCTATATAACTAATTTTTAAGATTAAATATATTCAAAACCATTATTCTCTTAACAATTCATCGATGACACCTATCATCTCAAGTCACATAATCCCCAATTACAACATGGTATGTATGTATACCACTATTTTTAAAATATTTTATTAGTTCATTACCTTTGCATATAACACAGTGATTCATTTTGTTATAATCTGCCATAGCCCAAAATCCTCAAGACACTGTTTGACAAAGTTCTGATGCCTGCAATGGATCAGAGTGAAGAGATGCACTCCTCAATATATTTCTTGTTGGGATGCCCCTTCTTAGTTTGACAGAATTAATTGTGCTTGCTTGTGTTGCTATTCCAATTCCTAGAAAGACAAGATCAGTCAACCCTGGTCCCCTAAAGTCTCTTGTAATTAAGGAGAGGCATTTGACCACCCAGGAGAATAAACAAGAAAATCCCCATCAGGATAGTACTACTGATATGATGTTTCTTAGAAGTAATTCTAGAAATTCCCCTGATGATAGCTTCACTTTAGATATGTTATCCAGAACATTTAGGCCCACAGTTTCCCCAATTATATTTGGAAGTACTCTCAGGCCTGGCCATAGAAGGCTGCTTTGGCAATTTCAATAAAGTGAGCTATGGGAAATTGTGGCTTCGATTAGTCCCATGCCTAAAGCTCAAATGCTGGTCAAGCCTTCTCGCAGGCCCTGACAAAAATGGATTCCCCCTATAGTAAAATCCAGTGATATTTGACATGGGTAAAGGCAGAAGATGGCAGGTGCCCAGGTATAAACAAAATCTAACTTAGGACTGGACCCTCCCCCACCACATACAGGAGCCTACATTAATGGAGAAAGAATGGTTTGGATTAATAGAAAACATGTTAATTGTAGTTCCTTGTTTACATGGGCAAGTCTTAAGAAACAAAGGCCTCAATGCCTGCCCATAGAAACTGAACTCAAATTATGTAGACAATGGTTGCTACAAAATAGGGCTTGGGGCAAGTTCAGGGAATAGTATTTTAATGACATATGTAATAGTTAACTTAACCTACAGCTTTGTGCAATTCTAGCTTAAAATAATAAGACATAAGCAAAAACCATTAACCACACGTGCACCAACAGCTATGCTAATATGTCACCTCATGTTTTTAGGTATAGTTACCACAATGGTCTATTAGTCTTAGGCTACCCTCATAGTTAAATATACCTTTGTTAGCTTCATCCTGTTTTTTGGGAATACAATAGGAAGTTTAGTAACCTCTAGTTTGAGATTAATCTTGAAAAAAAGGACATGTGGATCCTTATAGTTTTAGTTTCTAGTTAAGATTTAAAAATCCTTTGAAGCTAACATAGTTATCCGGGACAATTATAGATGACCACTCTGTGTTTATTAATAACTCATGATGAATTGTAACCCCGTTTTCTTTTCATTTTTAATCAATGGCCATAAATCACTATAAATAGAGTGTTGGTCTGAACTTAGACACAGCTGCACCAAACCTGGTCTCTGTGTCTCATTGGTGCTACTTTCGCGGACACCACTCATCCCACCTCAGGACCTGACACCCTGCAGAGGCTGGACCCCCATAATAATCATCTGCATATGGAATATAATTTGCTACATTTCAGTCCCTAGTACTTCCATTTTCCCTTCTCCTTGCCCCTGATTCCCATCCTCAACTAACTTCCTTCTATATATTTGTTGTATATAATTATCCAAAAAAGTGAAATTCACTCTGTTATATTAATATAGGTATATATCATAATTGGTTCATACCATTATTTTTGAGATCTACTTGAAAATATAGATGTTAATAGTATATTAGGACAAAAGGCCAGAATTAAATACCCTCTTTCATAAAAATAAGGTATTTGTGAAAATGTGTAAGAATTAATTATAAGATAGGGAAGCCTGATGTTTTGAGTTATGTCCTATATTCAGATTACTACAGGTAATGCCAGGCACACAATTGTCACTCCATGTTTAAAAGGAGATTGAAAAGCTCCAAAGAATTGCCCTGGTAAACCCAAACAGCAGCAATATCAAGAATCTCCTACATGCATGATTTTCCAGAACGTTTCCCCTGATCAGAGCTTGGGTCCAAAAAACATCTTGTGTAGCCTCTTGCGAATCTCCTTAGTCTTGATGGAATAGATAATTGGGTTGAGCATTGGAGGCACAAAGAGGTAGATCAAGGACATGAACTTGTGCACATACTCAGGGGCATGCTTCCCAAATCGATGGACCATTGACACACTAACCATGGGCACGTAGAAGATGAGCACAGCACAGATATGTGAGACACACGTGTTGAGTGTCTTGAGTCTCTCTTCCTTGGAGGCAATGGCCAGCACAGAGCGCAAAATGAG
>PVHX01026980.1:0-20010 GCA_004024805.1 Geosciurus inauris | reverse complement strand
AATCTAAAACTTAATTTTGCTGGATATAAGATTCTTGGTTGGCATCCGCTGTCTTTTAGCACTTGGTATATGCTTTGCCATGATCTTCTTGCTCTCAGGGTCTGGGTTGAGAAGTCTGTAGTGATCCTAATTGGCTTCCCCCTATATGTAATCTGATTCCTTTCTCTTGTGGCTTTTAAGATTCTCTCCTTGTTTTGAACGTTAGGCATTTTCATTATGATGTGCCTTCAGTTTGGATATTTTTTATAGCAAATACTATAAGTCAATTCTGATTCTAAGCATAAACGATATTAGGGATTTGCAGACTTGGTGAAGGAGGGGAAGACTATATTTAGTGGCTCGACAGAGTCCCAGCAGCTTTGGCAACCACAGTACAAAAGTACCACCAACATCACTTATAGGACACCAACCTGCTGCTAGAGAACACCATCTCTACCAGCACCTGGAGTCAATTCTCACCAGTCCTTTTTGAAGGACCTCATGGGATATCAGAGTCCCAGCAGAGAAGTTTCCAGTCATCTCCTTCTAGATCATTCATTAATGGTTTTCCTGACTGGGGCTAGAAATAGGAGAGGGAAGATCTAACCCTTACATCTTATATAAGGGTTCAGAGGCTCTGGGTTTTTTTTTTCAGTTTTTTAAAAAATATTTTTAAGTTGTCAATGGACCTTTATTTCATTTATTTATATATGATGCTGAAAATCAAATCCAGTGCCTCACACATGCTAGGCAAGTTCTCCACCACTGAGCTACAACCCCAGGCCAGAGGTCCTAATTTTACACAGAAATAGGGATACCCTGGAATAGAAATTGGTTAGATACAGGACATTGAAACTACAAAATAGAGCAGAAACAAGTATTTACGACATTCTCCAACATAAATGCTTATATAATGGAAGATGGCTTTTGCCAAAGTAGTTTCATTTCATGTAGAAGCTTCAGCTTTTCCTAGAGCTCTCTGGTCTATTGCTAGCCCAATGTATATTTAGCACTACCTTTTATTTTCTCATTCAGAATGGAATCTAGTATTGGATTTTCTTCTTTTATCTATGTTGGTTTTAGCATTCTGTTCCCATATCTAAAGATATATAGCAATTAGAATTCTTCAGAATGGAAGTAAGTTGTTCTACTTTGTTATTACCTAGTTAAGAGAGAGATCTCAGAATACTCTCAGGAAAGATTGCCATCCACCTTCAGAGTATAGTCTTATTTGTTCATCCATGATCTGGCTATCAATACATTATATATGCATTTGAGTTTTTTTTAAACTCTGGATTGAACTCAGGGACACTCAACCACTGAGCCACTATTTTGCATTTTATTCAGAGACAGGATGTCACTGAGTTACGTAGCACCTTGCTTTTGCTGAAGTTGACTTTGAACTTGTGATCCTTCCGCATCAGCCTCCTGAGCCACTGGGATTACAGACGTGCACCACTGGGCCCAGCTTGCATCTGAGTAATTAACCACATAGGTTCAATTTTTCATTTGTGTAATTGACTAAAACAGAAGTAATAATCTCAATCTCCTATTTCTTAAAGAACAAGAGATGTATTTATCTTAACCAAAAGAATGAATTTGTCAACAACAATATCATCATCCTAGATGACGTGTCATCTGAGATTTCTCCGTACCTTACTTTTGCATGGCCCTCATACTCACCCAGAGAATATCTGAGAAAGGAAGTTCAGGAACTGGTGTTCCCGTGGTGAGATGACATACAGATCTTTATTTAGTCCCTGACACCAACACCTCCATTATTTTCTTTTTTAGGATTAGATTTACGTTTTTGCCAAATAGGAAAACTGCCACTCAGCATGGTCAGTGGATACAATTCATGGGACCTCAAAGGATGTGATAAAGTTGTCCCTGTAGTTGCTGGTAAGCAATAGGGGCAAGGTGGTGGTGGATCAGCAACTGGCTGGTCCTTGGGAAGCAAGGGCAGGTAAAGATGGAGACTACCATTGGCAACAGTTTAGCAAGTGGACAAGAGAAAACAGAGGACCATCTTAACCCATATTCTCAATCTTGTACTGAAACATTTTTTATAAACATCTTTCTGGATCAAGGCCTGGGCCCACTTGCATGGTTGCACAGCAGAATGGGCATTCCATGTCTGTGATAGTTGCCAAGGTAAGTGTGGGTCTGTGTGAGTGTCACCTGAGCTTTGAGAATACACTTGTGCACTAATGGAGTGAACCACTTTTCTCCATCCTTGCCCATGGCAACTCCATGCCAACAGAAAGTAAAACCTAGTAGGATTTCTGTGATGTGCTTTTGCCCCATCCCCAAGTCTCCCCAAATTTTGATTACCATCCACTGGCCCTGGTATATCTTGCTTTAGCTTTCTTGACCTTTCCCCATGGTAATATTACAAAAATACTCAGATTTTCCCTCAACTTTAGCAATTGTTTCTTCACAACACCTGTACCTTCTTTCTTTAGATATTATGTATATTCTACTAATGCAGGTCCAGAACCCAACAGACCATCTTGATGGTCTGCACAGTTTAGTAACAAATTTTCAATGAATTCCTGTGATTTTGTATCTGAAAATATGTACTATATCATAGATGCAAGGAAAGCTATTTCAAAGGGGAAGCACATAAGAAACATGTAAAAATTTGGAAGATACCAAATGAAATTTGTTTTGGGCAGTATTTTTACTGTGTTTGTACCATTAGGAGGTTAGAGAATATTGGACAAATTTTCTCTAATGTACCAAGTAACTCATTACTAATTTTGTGTGAATTTCACAGGACTGTGCACTTCTTTGCCTGATATTTCTATACAATTTGCATAAAAATCTATCTCAACTGAAGCCTGATTCTCATTTCAATTTCGACTTTACAAAGAAATGTCTCTGCTTCATCTCAGTGTGCTGGGGCAACCATGTTGACGTTTCTGCCATGATAAGAGATCAGGGCGATATTTCTATTGGGGCTTTTAAAAAAGACTGCTGTGTAATTGCCAGGACAATTAGCTTCAAGCTATAGTTGCTATCTCTTAGCAATGAAACCTGCTTCCCACTGTAAGAATTGTGTTCTTCCTCAGGGGTGTTGACAAGATGAAGAGCATTTTGGATGAGATGATTCTGAATTGGCTATCTGTTGGTGATCCATGCTTCAAAGTGGTTATGATTCAGTTGTAGTCAACTGACATTTATGGCTTTTAGCATCTAGACCAGGGTTTCAATTCAGCTCAATCAAATGTCCACAAACAAGCATCTGTTATGTTGAAGTTTCCTGATGTCTTTCTTTCAAACCTGTTATTTCCCTTAAATCAAATGCTTAGTTCAATGGAGCCTGAAAAATTAAAAAAAAAAAAAAAAGTAATAAACTCCAAATGGTCTCAATGGGATACTTTGGAGAACGCTGTTAGGAAAAGCACAAAGAAAGTACACTGTACCAGGGTTGAGAATGGGAGTGGCCTAATTTCTCCCATGCCCTTTAAACTGTTATTAATAAAGAGGGTAACAATACACCAAGACTGAACAGTGTATTCAGAGATTTTTCTACTAAATCAGTCATTTAAAGCATCATAATTATCAACTTGTGATCCTTTAGGTGGTATAGGAAAACAGCAAGTTTTTGACAGGACAGATTTGCATCCTGATTGTGTCCACAATCTCTATCTTTGGATAAATTGTGGTTTTCATGTAAGCATTGGTTTCTTCATCTATAAACTTCATCCATAAACCCTGCTATTAGATTTACAAACTTTTTCATCCATACTTATTTTCATCTTCTATTATGTACCCGGCACTGCATTACATCTTTGGAGCTTCAGGTACAAAAACAATAAAACATTAGATTACATATTCTAACAAGGCTTAATTGATTTTATTATTATATCATACATGTCTGCTAAAGCAAACTGCCCGCTGAGATTTAAATTAGGTAAACTCCAACCTCCTCTTTTGCATTCATTGAATAATTCAACATCCCTCTTGGTACCATCAGAATTTTTTGGTGGAAAGATACTATTATGCTTTTCACTTCTGGCTTTCTCTACAATAGCACAGTTTAAGGATCCTCTCTGTGGCTGAATGATAATATTCTGTGTACTGCACACATCACCAGCCATCAGTCTTGCAAAATTCCACCAGCACAAGGGTATGGGTTGAACATATGGTTATGTTTGACTTTAGGACCATAGATGCAGCTTATAACAGACATTATTTAAAATTTAAATATTTTGTGTATATGTATGTGTGTGTGAGAGAGAGAGATCCTGTGACAGTAGCACCAACTAGAAACAGATAGATGTGGTTTTCCTCAGGGCTTGCCTCCCACGCTGTCACCGAGCTGCTTGTGCCTCCTTTCTAAGTACCTGAGACTTCTTCTGTAAACCCACAGTGATCTGCTGAGTCCTGTATAGGTCGAACATTCAAAACATCCCAAATCCAAAGCACCCTACATGTTGAAACTGAGTGCTGGCGTGCTCTCATAAGTAGACAATTCCATACCATGAAACTTGGCTTCCTTTGACAAAATTATTAAAGATATTGTATAAAATTATCTTCAGACTCTGGGTATAAAATATATAGGAAACAGATTTCAGATTTAGACGGAGGTCCCATCCTGGAGATGATTCATTATATATATGCAAATATTCTAAAAATCTGAAACCTGACCCTCTTCTCCCAAGCATTTTAGATAAGGAATACTCAATGTATATCACAAATGTATAGCCATCTCATTTACAGTTCCGGTTGTAACTAAAGCAATAGTTTTGCCATCTCCATTGTATTGCTTTTGGTGTCTGGCTCTCCAGACAATTGAGTTAGCTTTGTTTTATTTCACAGCTGCTGACAGCTTTCCTCACAATTGGCATTGACTACTTTGACAAACATGGGTCAGCAGGAGTGTCCCTCAGACAAAAGAAATCCAACCACACATGAGATTCTGTGTTGTCCCTGCATTACCCCCATGCTCGCCCTCTTCAATAGCGTCTGAAGTGGAGTGTGAAGCACATAACCTGACAGGGGCAGAGAGGTTGGCCACAGGAGCAGACAGGTCACCTCTCAATAGCCATCAAATTTGAATTCCTAAAGAAGCCCTTAAGAAAATGAGAGCCCTTGGTAGCACTTGACGCTCTCAGCTGTGGCCTGAAGAGGCCCGGTTCCAAAACAAAGATGCTACTTACAAAGGCTGGGAAAATCTATCACTTTATTTCTGACTGCCTTTGGAAAGATTTTTGATTAGCCTCTGGTTTAAGGATAAGTCCTAATACCCAATCAGCAAGCTTTTAGCAGGCCCAGCACATGGAATAAATGTGAAATGACAGCGTGTGCCCTGCGGAAATTAGAGATAAGTACAGCCTCATATTATGCTGGGCCCACAAGGCCATGGAGAGCTTTTGGAAACAGACACCTTCCCTCCCAAGCAGCTCAGAGTGTTTTATCAGCACTTTACTAATGTGGTTTCCAATGAAGGTCAGAAAGTTAAACTTATCACCCAGTAGCTGGGGTTGATAGTTCATATCTTGATCTTATCACCGGGCCTCTTTTTCCCATTCCAATTGCTTTTTGAGGGCTTAGAACTGCTCGCTTGGGGAAAATATTTGCTGTGAGCAGGAGCCTAAGTAAAAATAAAAATCAAATTGTATAAGGTAGAAACAAAGTGTTCAAAATAGTATCTCACTTTGCTCCCCAAATGTGGATTTTGACCCATCCATTTCTTTGAAAATGATGTGACCTAATAACAAAGTCGCTATTTTTTCTTTTGTCTTTGGTTCCCCATTCTCGGACATCAAAGGAAAACCTGTTTTGAAGGCCTATCTCTTAAAGTCCTCCTCTTTTGTCAGCTTCCATTCAAATTTAATTTGGACTGCATAGCCATAGGTTTTTAACTACTCTGCTTGAAATAGGAAGGGATTCAGTGAGAATGGTCATGCAACTTGATCCTTGATATTCATTAGCCAGATTACCCGGTATATTCTCAGATCCCCAAATTCATGAACACCATATTGACATTCCCTCAGTTTCCCCAGGTTAAAGCAAGGTTTCTCATCAGCAGTCCCATTGACATTTTGAGCAAGGCTAATTCTTCATTATGGCGTCCGTCCTGTGCCTTTGTGCATTGTAGGAGGTACGGCAGTGTTGCTAGCCTCTCCTACCTCACCTGTCTGACAGCCAAATAATGTCCTTAGACATTTGCAAATGTCCCAAGAGGTGCAACATGGCCCCTTGTCCCGGTGGAGAACCACTGAAGTACAGTTGAAGCCAATACATCCTTTAGTAGGTTGCTAGAAGAGTGAAAGGAAATTGTGTGGAAAGTCAGACCAAGAAATCTGCACATCATGAATGCTGGCAGGAGTGCAGTGTGCATGCACAAATAAATTTATTTTTGTCTTTACTTTGCCAGACTTGTAGTGAGTTTAGTCGTAGAGAAAGCTTCATCTCTAAAAGATTCTTAGAAACACCTGAGATAGGAAATACTAAATAGACAAAGGGTACGGGTCTCCTGGAGTCCCCTATGCCTATATGTGAAGGTTCTAGTGTCATCTTGCTTCATTTCCTTTTTCAGTGTTACAACCTGGGTTGTGTTGTGTTTTGTTGTTGGTACTGGGGATTGAACCCAGAGGCCTTTCACCACTGAGCCACATCCCCAGTTGTTTTCATTTTTTGTATTTAGATATCATCTCACTAAGTTGCTGAGGGCCTCGCTGCATTGCAGAGGCTGGTCTTAAACTTGCAAAACCCCCATCTCAGGCTCCTAAGTTGCTGGGATTACAGGTGTGTACCACTGTGCCCAGCTAACAACTTGGGTTGAAAGAACACTGCCTGATGCTAAGAATATGCTCAAAAATTGCTAAAGAGAAGAAGACCCTCAGCTCTCAAGAATAGCCCCAGGATCCAATGGCCATGTAGGCACAGGCCAACCCTCAGCATTTACTTTTTAATGAACTTTTGGTGTCTATGCCAGTACTAAGCACAATCCTGGAGAGTTGCTTTGTTGTTCTGTGTCTCAGCTTCCTGGTCCATAAGACAGGGATATTAATAGTGCATATTTTATGTGATTATACTGCCAGTTAAATAAAGTACTATGCGACACTACTGGTATACCTGGTAGATGTGTTGTGTTATGGTATATCTACCTGGTATATCAGATGCTCAATTAAAGTTTGCTCTTGTAATTACTGTTGCCATCGTCATCAATATCATGTTACAGTGTGAAATTGATTAATTTTGGTTCTCAGGTGCACAGAGGTAATCATATTCTTCTGTTCAAGGTACTTCATTGATCTGGTCAAGCCTCTCCTCTTATTCTAAGGGTCAGATGATCCTTTGACTTCCATACCTGACTTTCATTCACCTTTGCCCTTACTAGAAAACTTTATTTTAATGCAGTTACTGGTCATTTTGTTTGTATGTGACCTTGCAAAACAAGTGGTTTTGCATGAACATGTCCTTGATTGACATATGTGACCTTGTGCTGTGTGATTTCTTAATTTCTTCTTAAGCTATTACTGCATCCTTATACACTCCTTCACAGTCACATAACATTTGATGATGTGCATCAGCATGACTTATCTTTGCATTCTCCAGTGAAAAGCACTCAATGGCCTCCAGTTAATGGCCTCTTAACATATGTGGGAGGATGTGTTTAGGATATATATACTTCTCACATTCCTCTCAAAAGGAAAAGCATCCCAAAGGTTTGTTCCTGCCACATCAAAATCACCGTTGCCTATCATTTCATTCAGAGTAATAACATCAGAAAATCGAGGCAAGGATAATGATAAATATATCTACTGCGTACATTTTTTATAAGATAGATACTGTACTAGATATTTTATATCTCCAAGACCACCCATGGGTCTGGAAATCCAATAAAGATTCACAGGGTGCAGTAGTCTTATTCATAGCTACACTTTAAAAAGAAAAAACAAAACAAGAAAACAAAAGGATGCTAAACAAAACCAGTAAAAGAAAAGGGAGGAGAGGTGAAGTCCGAGTCACAGGAAATCAGAATCTTCGGCTGGTGGAGTCACACAGAAAGCTCTTAATTTTCCCCAAAGATTTGTGATAACATTTGAAGTGTTGCCAATCAGGAAAACTCATTTTTAGTGGGGCTGGTGCCATGGGCCATCTGTGCCTTGGTTATACCAAAATTCCAGGTGTCCAGAAGGAAATCAGATGTTCATCATAAGCCCATATTGTTTGTGCCAAGAGTAGAGGAATAGAGAGCCATTCTTATCAGCTCTGGAACAGTGGGACCTTCCAAGACTGCAAGTTTTGAAACTCCAGCCAAAGGTCAACTTCATTAGTGAGGCTTTCAAAGGGTAGTGGTCAGGTCCACTATGTTAAAACTTTTCTGCACATTTTACTTTCAGTATCTGTTAATGTGCACAAAAGTAGGTAATGATGATCTCATTTTAAAATGTGGAAATTGAGGCTTTGAGAAGTTAAGTAGCTTGCCCCAGAGCACAGAGCTCAGAAGAAAAGGAGCCAGGGCCTGCCTCCAAAATTTAAAGTACCTTCAAAAATTGACATCCTCTCTGGGTGAATTTAGGCTCATCCCCAGTAATTAGACATACAGGATTGGATAACTTGCTCTTTCTTTGTAGACAATAACTTGACCTATCATTTTCTTATTTCAAAAGTCATTTCTGGGAAAAGCTTTATGCTACCATATTGAACTAAGTACAGGGTGTGGCCATGCTATAGTTTGGAGCCAGGCACATTTTTCTCAAACTGCTTAAGTGATAGGTATTTTGAACCACAGAGGGCAAAGTTAAAATTTTTGTAACTTAAAACAAATATAAAGTTAGGTTAATAGTCTCTCTTTACTGGTTGAGAAGGAAAAACCCCTCCTTGTGTGCCAAGGATTCCACATGTATGCTCCCAGTCCTAGACCCAGACACTAGCAATTACATGTTGAATTTCCCAATCTCTTTCACTTAGTAAGTGGTGGAGCAGAGATTTGAACCAGAGAGAAGCCAAATTTATACCAGACATGAGCCCTACTGCCATCCCCAAACATTACCCTCATGGTGTCCCAGGGTGACCCAGATTGAGGACACTGGTCAGTGTGAGCTAAGTGGGAGAACAAAGATCCGTGTTGGGGGTTGGCCCACCTGGAAACCCCATTCAGAACTGGCTCAGTGAGCATTAGCATGCCCCTATCTCTTTGTGCCTCAATCCTCTCTTTCCCAAATGAGGCTATAAATTCCTGTCTGCCACCTGTATAGTATAATTGTGGACAGCAACTATAGAAGTGTTTTTGAAAGATTGCTAAGGGGCTTGTATCATTGTGACTCCCTCAGTTACCTTTGTTTTGAGGCAAAGAGGTCTTTTATCAGGACATAAAACTGAAACTTCTGGAAGGAGGTATATTGTCATGTGTAGCAGTGGCAACACAAGGCGTCTTCCCCCTGAGCAGCCCTCAGGCTTCCTTTTCCTTCAAGGATGCCCCTTTCTCAAAAGCACCTCCCCTTGTAGTTACAAGAGACTATAGCAGTTGTTAACTTGCTGTCTGTGAATGTCAAATGCCCCAGGAAAGAGAGAGGGTGCTTTATATGTAGCTCAAACTAAATATATTAGTTCATTTTTTCATGACTGTAATGAAATACCTGAGATAAGATACTTGTGAAGAAAAGATTTTGTTTTGTTTTTTTCTCAGTTTTTGAGCCCAAAAGTCCAGGAAGCTTAGCTCTGGCTCTGACAAGTGTCCCTCAAAAATATCACCTCAAAATGGGTAACAGGACAACCACAGGAGTATGTGAGAAGGAGAGATTACATAGCAAGGAGGAAGCTATAGCAAGGAAGAGGGGCCAGTCTTGCAACCTCTCACTAGGTCCTGCCTCTTAAAGGCATTTGCACTGCCACTCAACATCACCACATTAGAGATCAGGTGCCCAAATCATGAAACCTTAGATGCGGGTTCACTCCAGTCAGATCCAAACCATAGCTTTGAGAGTCCCAGAATAGAGGCAGATTGCCTTGGGTAACATGCCTGGCTATGATAAAATAAACTTATTAAAACTTCAGAGATCCAAGAAAGCACTGTTCTGTATCCTGGATGTTTTGTAACAGGTAGAATTGAGATGTGCTTTTCTGAACATAAAATTGAGAGGGGCGGGAAATTCCCCACAGATGCTCATTGTTCATCAAACTTGCCAAAGTTCAGTGCAGTTCAGTGACAGTAAGATTCCCTCCTTCTCCAACCTCATTTAAGACTTTATTTTTCAGCCCTTGTCATATTGGCCCACTTAGGGAAGGGTAACTATATAAAGTAATTACAAAGATAGTATTTAATTAGTTTTGGTCTCAAATCAAGGTATTTGCTGCCAGCCTGGCCAGCAATGGTGATGGACATTAATGAATGAAACGGTGTGATTAAAACATCTGTCACTGTCAAGCACAGTCGATTCAGGGTGGGGATTGGCTGGTCATGGGGAACGTGATGATGGCCACGGAAAGCCAAATTAGCCAAGCTTAATGTGTCCCTACTCATTAGACAATTGACTGACAGTGATTGCTCACAAACACGCACCCATGAACAGTAATGAAGTTGCCACCAGATCAGTTAGGCATAGGTTTTTCAGGCTAATTAGCTAGACAAAAAATGTTAATTTAATCAAAGAAACATGTATTCATTAAAGGTATATGGGAGAACTGGAGGAGAAAATTGGCTCAGTCATTGAGGAGGTGAAATTATAGCTGCAAAGCAAGTCATCTCGGCTTCAGAAAGTCATTCCTCAATTTACAGCATCTCTTAGCAAACAGTCTAGTTACACTTAAGCACATCATGTGGCCTTTTTTCTTCAGATCCGATTATTGTAAAGGAGAATCTGCAGAGCAAGGTAAAATGAAAGCAACATGCTTATCTCATTTTATCCCCAAAGGATGGATTAATTCCTTTAGAAATGGTCTTTTACATTGATTCATGACTATCAGAATAGCAATGGTTCTTGGAGATTATCTAATTCATGCCATTCTGTTTAGAGGAAGAAAAAGGAGGCACAGAGGGTCTGTGTTGCTTGCTCAAGGCCACACAGCTTAGCACATATTGATACTTGCCTTGGACATGAAATTCCTTATGTAGTCAGTGGAATGTAACTTGTGAATTAATCATTGGAAATGGCATTTTACCCTTACGTCACTATGCTGCTGACATCCCCAGATACATTTTATACAGACGTTTATCTCTATGGATTACTATCTAGTTATGCTTGTGATTGTGAGGAGAATTTAAAATCCACACTACAAATAGTTTGCTTATTTCTTGGCATAGATCATACATGTGAAAACGTAGGAAGTAACAGGTGATTTTATGTGTTGGTTCTTGCTACACGTCAAGGACTGAAGTTATTTTCTGTGTCTGCCCTTTACTGTCTCCCTGACAAGTGCTACAGAGATACAGACATTCCCTTGTGAGTGCTGTGTCCTATGACTATCCTAGGGCATCAGAGTCCAAGTGTGCCACCACCCCTGGATTACTCACCACCTAATGGGTTAGTTATCTATTTGTCCGTTCATGTATAAATTCTATAAATACTTCTGTGGAGGGATTGGGGTGAAAATTTAAGTCCATGGTTTAACTTAGGCCTTAGGATAATTCGCTAGGTTGGAAAGGGAGGAAGCTCTTGGGTTCTGATAATTGCTACTTTTTGTCCAAAATTCCTTTTGTCTTCATCTTGAGCCAAGGAAATTCTGCTCATCTTTCAGAGCTCACTTTGAATATTCTTTCCTCTAGGCTCCCAGACCGAGTGGGAACTACAACTGTTGTCCCCAGTGCATACGCTTACATTTATTCATGACAACCATCATTCATTTGACATTTAGAGTTGCCTGCTAGCCAGGTGTGGCAGTAAGTGTTGTCCCAGCTACCAGTGATGCTGAGGTGGGAGAATCCATTGAGTCTGGGAATTCAGGGCCAGCCTGGGCAGCATCATGAGTAGTTAACCAATCACCTGCCTCTCCTATTGCTTGAATTGTTTGTTAAAATTTGAATTGTTTATCTATGCTCTATATTACATCTGGGATCTTAGCAAATTTCATAGGGGATTCTTTCATATCATAAGGTTTTAAAGTACTCTATTGTTCTCTCAGTAAGGATGGGCAGGTGCATGGTAAATGCTTAATACGTACTTGCTGAGGAAATGAAAGTATGAATGAATGAATTCCAATCATATTGAAGGCAATCTTCAAATCATAGTAGGAACATTCTCAGAAAACAACTGACAGTTTTGACACTATGGGGTCTCTTTTCTCATCTCTGATTCTGTAGAAGCTTAGGAATAACAACATTTTGGAAGTTTAAAGGGTCTTTGTAGATCTTCTACTCCATTCTTATGGTTTAGATGACCAGATGGCAGATGTGTCACAGAGCATGTTAGTGAGTGGAGACTGATTCAGAGTAGAACCCATATTTCCCAGTGAGTTCATGTCCTTTGCATTGACACTGTGCTCCCTACAGTGGCTTACTCTAGAAACTAGGGAAGCTATTTTTGCTGTAGTATCCCTCAAGGAAATATGCAAACTTTCTGGTTTTTAAAAAATTATCTTTGATTGACATATAATAATTGCATATATTTTATGGAGTATAATGTGATAATTTGATGTGTGCATACAATGTGCAATAATCAAATAAGGATAATTACTGTTTCCTTCTCAAACAGTTATTACTTTGTGTTGGAGCCTTCAAATTCCTCTCTTGTAGTTCTTCATTAAACATATAATAAATTATTGTAAATGGGTCAAAATGGATCAAAATGTTGATAGTCCCCTGAAATAAACATCCACACCTCCTTTATAGCTAAGTAACTAAGACAAATCTAATACTTGGAGAAATTCTTATCAAAATTATCAGGGTGATAGTCATTCCAAATTGTAAAAAACAAAGTCTAGCCTCATGGAATGAGAGCATCAAATGGCCAGGAAAACCCTTGCTCTCATTAAGTATCAGTCATTGTCCCCTATACTTCATCTCCATTCATTCATCATATTGCTAGCTATACCTAAAACAGAACAGTTTCCTCTGAATGAGCTTTAAAAAGCATGGAAGTCCTTCTAAATGGTAAGATTCATGGGACAGCAGGTTTGACATGTCGGGTTTTTCCTTATAGATGTTTTAAAATATTTTAAATGCTATCTCTGTATGTGGAAGTCATCTCATCTGCATTATGCTTTGGGACCCCACTCCCTTATTCGTTATTTTGGTTAATACTGTTATCTTTCCATTTATGCCCCAAAGGGGTGTATTCATAAAACTTCAAAGGAAATGTTATTATGATCTCATTTAAATGAAAATCAAGACGGTATCCTATAGTCACATTGATTCTTCTGAGTATTGTCTATGGCAAAGTATGGTGGACAGTCCCACATTTTGATATCATGCCCAGAGCTATTTGGTTAATTTTAAAGAATGACAGATGGTACAAAGGTGGCTCAGGTAGGAATTAAGGTTTCTTTGTATGCCTGGCAAATTTTATAGCACACATAGGCTGTTTCAGTGCTGTTAGCAAATAATGAAGACAGGGTTGTTTTAGCCATCTAAACTTTACATTTTCAGTGAAACACAGTCCTGGTAAATATGTGGAAATGGTCAGTAATTATCTAACAACAAAGAAAAGTTACACTTTGACTGCTTAGGATGGTTTAAATCTTGGCCAATGGGGACGATGGCAATTCCTGGAAAATTAAGAGATTGCTAATGTCATTCTCTGAAGGAGGAATAAGATATGTATGTTCATTTTCTAACTTTTGGAGATAACCAAGTTCAAGTTTACGGGTGAGTGGAGGACCTGATTGGGCAGGCTGGGTTTACAACCCTGAGACGGCTTCACACTTGAATGGGAGTTAAAGGATCTCCATGAGGGTTTTGAATTGGGAGAGCATATTTGTCAGATTTGGGGACAGTAGGAAATCAAGCATTTTTAGAAAACCATAAATGAGTTAATGTAGTGTTCAGGACAAGCTGTGAATTGGCCTCTCCAAGGAGGTTTGTAGCAATAACCCGCTGTAAAAATTGCCACTTCCTTTTCCAGCAGTTTTCACCATATGCTCCTGCTCAGAAAGCTGGCATTTTCTGGCAGTCACTGTAGCTGAAGGACCTATTATTCTGTGTGGTGGACTTTGGCTGTGTTTCCTGTATGCTTTCAGGTGGGCAATTTGCAGCCAGGGAGGGAAGCCTGTGGGAAGTTAAGATGGAAGGATCTTTTTCAAAAGATTGTTTTCGTGCACAGCAGCGAGGAGCACATAGCTGAAGAGAGATGTTTGTATTCCTAAGTGACAGAAAGGAAGATTCACTTCAACTCCCAGCTCTCCTGGGAAGCTTTCTTTAGCTATACCAACTCATGCTGTTCTCCTGTTTATAAATCCATGGAGTACCTATAATCTCTACTTCAATATTTAGCAATTAGTCATTTTCTATCATCTCTTTTCTTTTGTCCTTGGCTTCTTCACAGGGAACCCTAATGTAATGGTATGCCATTTTCTATGTTTCAAAAGTTATTTTGTACTCTTTTTAACAATTAGCCTCCAAATAGGCTAATAAGAATAGTAACTGCAGTTCTAATCATGGTAATAACTACCATAGCAACTTAACATGGATTGAAAGCATTTGGGGCGGTAGATGCTGCTTAAGCTTTCTAGGAGGCAAGTTTTTTAATCTTCCAACAACCATGAGAGAGTTCCCGTTATTTCCTTTGTTTGAGCAATTACAGGGCATTGAAGGCCAGAAACATTAAGAATTAGCTGAAATTCAAAGTGAATACTAAAATCTAAGCCATCTGTCCATAAAGCCCTCACTCCTAACTCCTGGGCTCCTTCCTTTTCTAGTGAAATTAAAAACAAGCAGCTAACCTTCATGTGAGAGATTGCCTTAGGGACTGTGCCAGGAACCTCTGGTGTGCAATCCCATTTAACCTTGAAGCCCAGTGAAGAAGGCTCTCTTTCCAGTGCCTTCCCCACTGGAAGAAACTGAAGTTTAGAAAGATTAGGAGCTGTTCAGTGTCATGTAGCTACTAAGCAGAGCAGCTGAGGGGCCTGTTGATTTAATCATTGCATGATTGGGCTTCAGGACATACCTGATGTTTATCTGGGTGGTAAGCAAATATTAAAGATTCTTCCTTGGGCTGGCTGACTCGTTTCTCAAGAGAAAAGGATTATTCCTTATAGTCTTTATTTAGCTAGGATACTGCTTCTCAATCCTCCCACTCCCCTTATTGTCCTGTGGATTGTTTTCATTTTGTTTTTCTTTGGCATTATCACTCCTGAGCAGAAAATGTTAATATTGCAGATATACCCCATGTCCATTGATGCACTATAGGTATGACTGTGCTTTATACATGAAAGAAATACAACGTTTTAGCTAAACATAGCCAGTTTTCATTCGATTGGGGGAATTATTGCCCAGAAAAGATGCATGGGTGAATCTTTCTGCACTTCATTTTTTAAGCTCCCTTGCCATGCACTCTTGAAAAGCAAGACAAAATAAAGTTTGGATTAAAGCAAGAACTCCTTGCGCTGGATGCTTCCATTAATCAAGAATCTTTTGTTTCTACCCTTAGGAATGCCTTTTCTGGTTGTAGCAGATTGCTCTGGGGGGGGGGGAAGGATATCAGCAAGACTTATTTTTTCTGGACCTCTAACTTTTATCAGCTGAAGCTTAGGACTTCCCCTGGCCACCACCAATCTGCAATCTGCCTCTGCCTGTATGGATTTAACTATTCCCAACACTTCATTATAGATAGAATAGTGTATCTCTAGCTTTTTTTGTGTGTCTGGTTTCTTTAACTTACCATGTTTTATCCATCAATGCCTGTTCCCTTCCTATAGCTGATTAACATTTCTTTGTAGGGATTATGCCGCAGTTTACTTATTTATTAGTTGGTGGAGATTTGGGTTCTTGTCACTCTTTGGCTCTTAGCGATAATACCGCTGTGGATATTTGCATGTAAATTACTGTGTGGTTACACACTTTCAGCTCTCCTGGGCCTAGTGTGGACTTGCTGGATCATGTGGGAATGCTAGGTTTCCACTTCTTTAGGAAGTGGAAACTGCTTTCCACTGTGGCTCTATTATTTTGCATTCACACCAGCATCCTAAGAGTTCCAGTTGTTCCACATACTCACCAACATACACTCATTCTTTTTTTGTATTGCCTTTTCAGTGGGTGTGAAGTACTACCTTATTTTATTTCGTTTTGCATTTCCCTTAGGATTAATGCTTTTGAGCATAATATTTTTTTAATTCTAATTGGTTATATGTAACACTAGAATGCATTTTGACTCATCATACATAAAGGGAGTATAACTTCTCATTCTACTGGTTGTTCATAATGTAGAATCATACCAGTCATGTAATCATATATGCTCACAGGATAATAATGTCTAATTCATTCGACTGTTCTTTCTATCTCCATACCCCTTCCCCCCCTTGACTCCCCTTACCCTAAACCAAAGTACCTCTATTCTTCCTTCCTCAGCACCCCCCAACTCTTACTGCAAACTAGCATCTGCATATCAGAGAAAACATTCAGCCTTTGTTTTGGGGAGATTGACTTATTTTTGAGCATAATTTCAAGGCCTTATTGGCCATTTAATGTATCTTCTTAGCAGACATGTCTATTCAAATGCTTGTTTTTTTTTTTAAAAAATCAGGTTGTCTTTTTATTAAATTATAAGTGTTTTTTACATATATTCTGGATATCAGTCCCAATATCAGATATATGAGTTGCAAATATTTGGCCCCATCCTCTGAGTTAGCTGTCTTGACACTTTAATGATGGTGTCTTCAAGCACCATAATTTTGAGGAAGAGCAATTCATTGAAGTTTAGGATTTCTTCCTCCTTGCCCAGCTCATTGCTGTGCTTTTAGTGTTACAGCCAAGATGTATTGGTGTTTTGTTTTGTTTTGTTTTGGTACAGGGGATCACATTCCGGAGTACTTGACCACTGAGCCACATCCCCAGCCCTATTCTGTGTTTTATGTAGAGACAGGGTCTCACTGAGTTGCTTGGCGCCTCACCATTGCTGAGCCTGGCTTTGAACTCGTGATTCTCCTGTCTCAGTCTCCCAAAGTGCTGGGACTATAGATGTGTGCCACTGCGTCCTGCTTGTATTGGTGTTTTAATAGCATTTCTGTAGTTGTTCAATCCATAACTTGAAGTATTAAAACTTGGATGTTGTGATTTCAGGCACTGTAGTAAGTGGGATGAGGACTAGTTTGATGAAAGTGGCCTTGAAGTGTATCCTAAGGTGCCACCTCATCAGCCACCTACACTGAAGACTTAGATCTGCCTCCAGCAGCATAGTCTGCTATCTTAGGCATAGCTTTGGAGGAAAAGAGCCCTGAGTTTCAATCTACTGTGTGTCTTAGAGCAAGTTAATAGACATCTCAAAGTTTTCTTATACTGTAAAGGGAAGATGATAAGATTCTCCTGTTTTTTATTTGTTTTAATTAGTTATACATGAACATAAATGGAGTATAATTTCTCATTCTTCTGGTTGTACATGATGTAGAATCACACTGGTTATGTATTCTTATATGTACATAGGGAAATAACGTCTGATTCATTCTACTATCTTCCTACCCCTGTGCCCCCTACCTTCACTCTCCTCTACCTAAAATACCTCTACTCTTCCTTAGCACCAACCTACTGTGAGTTAGCATCTGCGTATCAGAGAAAACATTCAGCCTTTGGTTTGGGGGGATTGGTTTATTTTGCTTAGCATAATATTCTCCAGCTCCATCCATTTACTAGCAAATGCCATAATTTCATTCTGTTTTTAAGGCTGAGTAGTATTTCATTGTGTACATATACCACATTTTCTTTATCCATTCAATTAGAGAAATGCACATCAAAACTACTCCAAGATTTCATCTCACTCTAGTCAGAATTTATCAAGAACACAAGCAACAATAAATGTTGGTGAGGATTTGAGGGAAAAGGTACACTCATACAATGCTAGTAGGAATGCAAATTGGTGCAACCATTATGGAAAGCAGTATGGAGATTCCTGAGAAAACTGGGAATGGAACCACCATTTGACCCAGCTATCCCACTCCTTGGTTTATACCCAAAGGAATTAAAATCAGCATGCTACAGTGACACAGCCATGTCAATGTTTATAGCAGCTCAACTCACAATAGCTAAACTATGGAACCAACCTAGGTGCCCTTCAACAGATGAATAGAGATTATCCTTTTCTGAAGCTATGTCTTAAATAGGTTAGTACAGCATAGGGTGCATAATATGTGCTTGAAAAAAAATGTTTTGATTGACATCTACATTACCAATGGTTATTCTTTGCCAATCATTACACATGGTACAGAATGAAAACTGAACGATCATTTCCACATCCAGTGGTTCTGCATTATCCATGCAAGAACTCTTCTATTTTTGTGTGACTAATTGAAAGATGATTGCACAAATAAACCTCCTGTATTTTTCAATCAAAATTTGCCATTGGCAGGCTGCTCACTTGCGTCTGTCTTCCTGGGGTCTGTAATGAGAGGCCCATTGGTCACCTGGAGAGGTACAGGAGATTGTGACTAGAAACGTGTGTGGAATCTGGCTAAGGCTGTTTCGAGACCTCAGCTCTCTTCAGCTGATTATTAGGGTGCCATTGGGCCTTGGGGGTTAGTTTCATTCACTCTCTGAGTGCTGCAAATGAGTAAATTGCTCACAGTCACCAAAGGTGGAAATGACTGACTTGGATGGAAGGAATGCCTGAGAATGGGTGCATCGTTGTAAGAGTGCTTTCCCTTCTGCTTCTCTGGACCTTGCACACATCCCCACATCTCTAGGAGTCAGTTTTCTCAACTGCACAGTGAAAAGATTGGAGTCAGGGGAAAAATAAAATATTTTGGAGGTGTTCAATTGCTTCATTTTTTAAAGGCAATGAATGCACCCCACAAGATGAAATTCGGAGGTACCAGAGTATATTGTAGTGTATACTGTAGAGTACATGTGCAGTTTGTATCTTGTTACTTTCTCTTATTTATATCATAAACATTTCTATACATTTTACAGTAATCTTTGAAACTATCATTTATACTCTTGCCTGATAATTTCCCTCTCCTGAGCTGTTCATTTAAGCAAAAGTCCTTTGTCATCTATTGGAAATGTTTTCAAATTTATTTATTAAGCTAATAAATATAGTTTGAATACTTACCATGTATTAGTACCATGAAAGGTACAGAGATAGAGAAGAAAATAGAATTGTCTCTTTCTTTATGCAGCTGATATTTTAATGGAGGAGACAGAAAGTAAAGAAGAGAAGAAATAAAATGATCTTAAAATGTGATTGCTGTTTTTGAGGGAAATAGCTATGTTGGAGCAAAAGGAGTGGACCTATTTTAGGAAAAATGTATATTTTAACTCATGTCACTTTTTGCATCTTCTTTTCAACTATTTCTTTGCAATATACAAGATGTTCAAATTTTACTCCAACATTTCAAAAGACAGTAACTGTTTCATGTACCTTTGGAAGAACGTACAGCTAAATTCTTGTTGGAAAGAGTTTTGCCAGCATGAGTTGGCCTTAGCACTGTGTGATTCTGCAGTGTTTCCACTCTGGGGAACCATTAGATGAAGTCTCTCTCACTATCATCTGGGACTGTAAGAATTAGACGTTGGATTGGGCTAATTAAAGGCTGACCTCATGGCCATTTATTGAAGTTTGGTTTGCAGGATCCTGTTTTATTGCATCCTGGGTCATAGCTGATTGGGTGCAAATGACACTCAAGTGACAAGTAAAGGCTCCAGGATCAAGAGTGAGGGCATTGGGGCTGGGATTGTAGCTCAGTGGTAGAGCGCTTGCCTCGCATGTGTGAGGCCCTGGGTTCGATCCTCGGCACCACATACAAAGCAATAAAATAAAGACATTGTGTCCATCTTAAAAAAAAAAAAAAAGAGAGGGCATTTAGGATCAGTTCCAGTCTATGACACTAATTTGCTGTGTGTCTTTAAGAGAATCACAAGGCTCCTCTGGGATTTAGTTCCCTAGCTATAAAAATAAGAGAATCATTTTGCACAAAATGTCTTCTAGATTT
>PVHX01026979.1:0-20012 GCA_004024805.1 Geosciurus inauris | reverse complement strand
TTTGGTACTGGGGATTGAACTCAGGGGCACTCTACCACTGAGCCACATCCCCAGCCCTATTTTGTATTTTATGTAGAGACAGGGTCTCACTGAGTTGCTTAGCGCCTCGCCATTGCTGAGGCTGGCTTTGAACTCGCGATTCTCCTGTCTCAGCCTCCCTGAGTGCTGGGATTACAGGCTTGAGCCACCGCGCCCGGCTTCATTTCTCCTTTACCTGGTTGTTTAATGTTCCTACCTCAATGTAAGCTCCACAGGAGCAAGGCCTCCACCTTCGTGGCTCACTAAGAAGGACGTGGTATACAAGTAGGTGCTGGGTCTATACCTGGTGATGTGTGGGAGTTGCTGGTCAGGAAGGCACAGAGGTAGTGGAATATGGGACTGTGCAGCCTTGTGGTGCCAGGGAGGGGCCTGGCTGTCCCAGGCCCGGCAGCCTACCTGCTTGCATGGGCTCAGGTCCTTGGCCTGGGACAGGAGGGCTTGGGCTTGGGCTTGGCAGCGTTTTCCTTCTGCTGGGCAGGCTTCCCATCCTTCCTCAGCAGAACTGTTAGAAGCACACCATCAAGGGAGACCTGAAAGAGAAGCTGCCATGGGGACAGAGCCTATGGCTCCCCCTCTGGTCTCAGATACCCCCTTGTCCCCCGCTGGGCCCTGCTGATCTGCTGGAGAGCTCAGGGGCATGGCCTCTCCCCAAGACCAGGCTCCAGCCCCCTCCTCCAGACTCAAGGCTGCCTGCAAACTGCAAAGCTGCTTTCTCTGCACTCCTCCCTCCCTGGCTGTGGTTATGCTCAGTTCTTTGCTTTTGGGGCTTCCATGGCTGGCCTGCCCTTTCCCAGGAAGTTCTCCCTGAATCCTCAGCCTTTGCTGATTCTCCCTTGAATTCTTGTGGCCCACTTGGAACCTCTTCTCAGCCCTGAGCACATGTTCTAGCACTGGTGGCAGGGGAAAGGGGCCGCGTAGCGAGCTCACTCCAGGCACACCTGGAGCCGTGGCTAGGGTCAGAGCGGGTGAGGGGTCAGAGGGTTTGGGACTAGTGTCAAAACAATGAGAGCTGACATTGGACATGCTGTTGGTGTCACAGGGCAAAGTAAGATAGCAGGGAGGCTGTGACAGTGACTTGCAAGGCTCTGGGTGGCTGGCGGTCAGGCTCCTTCCTCTCATGGTGCCTCCTTTTCCGCATCTTAAAAATGGGGATAACAACACCCAGCATGTGGGTCCTAGAGATAATTCTCTGAAAAACCTACCTAGGGCCTACATTTCCTTTCTCTTTGCCTGAATGTCACATCTCAGAGGCCTCTAACTTCCTGTTGTGTTCCTTACGAAGTTATTTTATTTTTTGTGGTGTTGGGGATCAGACCTACGGCCCCACGCATGCCAGGCAAGCTCTCTACCACGGAGCCTCACCCTGGCCCACCTTCATCTATTCAAGTGCTTAACCTGCCATTATCCTACAGTTCCATGTTTCTTCCCCAGCATCCAGGGAGACCCCACAGAAGGCACTGGACACCCATTAACCAAACAGAAGTGATTATCTTTTTGGACAGGTGTCTTGTCTTCAGAACAATTTAAATCCCTAGGCTTCTAAGTAATGCTGATCTTTCTAAACATTGTATCAAAGTGTTGGGGGGCTGGGGGCTGAGTTCTGTATTTCTTTTCAGATGGTTTCATGCTTTTCAGTAGAGATAAAGCATAATTATGCCAGTCTGTTTCCCTTCAGCTGGCGTTCAAAGTTTCTGCTCTTTAACGAGGGCTAAGGGTGGTGGTGGGGGTCACGTTCCTTGTCCTGGAGGAACTCACAGAATGGCATGGTGTCATAGTGATCACCTGCCTTGCTTTTTTTTTTTTTTGACACCGGGAATTGAACTCAGGGGCACTCAACCACTGAGCCACATCCCCAGCCCTATTTTGTGTTTTATGTAGAGACAGGGTCTCACTGAGTTGCTTAGCACCTCGCCATTGCTCAGGCTGGCTTTGAACTCGCGATTCTCCTGTCTCAGCCTCCCAAAGTGCTGGGGTTACAGGTGTGTGCCACCGCCCCACTCCCTTCCTTGCTTTTGAACCTCACACTGCCTGGATGAGGACCACGTCCATCACAACCGTGGGATGGCTTCTGTGGCCTCCTGGGTCAGTCCTCTCTGAGGAGTAAAGATCCTGCCTTGGAAGATGGAATACTCTGTGCCAGGTCCCTGCCCTCTGTTCTCCAGTCCCATGTCATCAGTGGGAATCACAATACCTGTTCGCTGCTGCTTCTCCATGGGGAGCTCCGTATCCAGAGACAAGAGCCAAATGGGCCGTCACTTGGTCCATTTTCTTCTGACTCTTTGGACCCTGCAGCGTTGGTGGAGTGACATGGTCCTACTGCCCATCGAGGGCTCTGGGTCCCTAACTGCTCGGGCACCATTTCAGTTTGGTTTTTCAGCATCCCTGCTGCCCCCAGCCCGTCCTTGCCCCTTGGGTAGGAGGTACAGGCCAAATGCTTCACTTTACATCTACCTTGGGTAGGACAGGTGATTCATTCAGACCTGCCTGGTCTGAGCTGTGTGTCCTTAGAACAGGGATCTTCCTACTGACTCCACAGGGCTGTGAGGAGAAAGGGAGGAGCTTGGCATGGAGCAGGTGTAAGGCTCAGTTTCCTTTCCCCTCCTTGAGCAAGACCACAATCATCAACTGCAGTCAGCTCAGAGAGGACTTCTTTGCAGGTGGGCTGGGGGATGGGCTCCAGGGAATGAAGGAGATGCATGCACACTAGGTGCCACCTGGGGCTCTGCAAGTTTCCCCACCTGATCCAGTCAAGGCCAGGAAGCCCCCGAGGCAATAGGAAGACCATGCAGCAGCAGGGCAGGCCTAGGAGAAGGAGGTGTAGGCTGCAATATTTATAAGAGGCAATCTAATCATTAACCACACACATATTTCAGCAATTTACTATGTGCTAGGCACTTTCTAGGGGACCTGTGTGAGTGGGTGGCAGGAAAGAGTTAGTAAAAGGCAGCTGAGATCAGCACATTGCCTGGCCTGGTTTTGATTATCCCACCTGAGTCTCATTTCAGATGCAAGGACCGGGGCCCCAGATGACGACCTCGTGCTTGGGCAGCTGGTTAGCACGGCGCTGGACTACCAGCCACTCTTCTGTGCCGGTGAAGATCATTTTTCAGCAGTGGGGGTGAGGATGATGAATTTGGATTACGCTAAAGGAGGCCTCTTGCTCTTTTTCTTTTTCTTTTCTTTTTTTTTTGAGTTGGGAACTGCACCAGGGCCCCAATGAAGTACACTCCCAACCTTTCTCCTTCTTTTTCACCTGAGAATCTAACTCTTTTGAGAGAACTGGCAGCTGAGAGTGTTTTCAGAGAGGATAATCTATAGCCATTTTACTCAACCGAATTTGCAAGACTGTGGCCCAGAGAGGGGCCAAATGCCACACAGCAAGTGACTAACCAAGATGGGTCTAGAATGGGCAACGTACAAATACAAGCTGGAGAAGAAAACAAATCTCCAGGAGGTGGTCAAAGTGGGAGAGGGGACCTAGGTTCCTTCTGGGGTCCCAGAAACCACCTCTTACAGCCCCAGCAGAACCACCTCCTCTCCTCCTGGACATTTGCCTCCTAACTGTACATAAAGACCTCCCAGCCTTGGAGGGCAGCACTCTTCCTCACCTGTCTGGAGCCCATCAGGAAACAAGCAAGTATACTTACTGGTTTCTTGTCATCAGAGGCTTAGGGAGGGCATCAGCTAAGACCATGCTTTGGCTGGACAGCTTAGGGCTTTGGGGTCCTTTCTGGAAGTCTGCCAATGTCCTTGATCCTAGGCCACTCAGAACTCAGGCTCCGAGGACCTTCAAAGGGCTCTTTATGTCAGTGTGGGTTAGATCAGCAGTTTCTACTCCAGAATGGGACAGGGACTCGTGCTCCTTAGGGACCCCAGACTGGGCAAACTTCCCCAGTGTAGCAGGACAAGGAGGGTGGCCCAGGGCCCTGCGACTGTCGCAGACACAGGCGTGCCTCATCTGAGCTCTGGCTTCTGTCTGCAGATTGTGGTTCTCACAACCACTCGTTTCCTCTGACGGCATCGCAGACCATCATGGAGCCACCTTGCCCAAGTTCCTGTTTCTGAGGTAGCAGCAGCTGCCTCAATGTGATCCCAGAGCAGGAGGGTCTTCTCTGGCTTTTTGGCTTGGTCTGGGTCTGAGAGAAATGAGCAGGAGTTTCCCATGCTGGCCTGACCATAGGAATCACTGAAGCGACTTATAGTAGTTTCTGGGATCCTTTCATGCCTTCTGAGTCCAAGTTGCCAGAGGAGAAGCCTAGGAATCTAAACTTCAAATATTCCAAGAGAATTCTCTGGCAAGTTTGAGAAGCATTGCCTTCCTACCCTTCCTTATTTTTTTGTGGTGCTGGGGATGGAACCCAGGACCTCAATGCACGCTAGGCAAGTGCTCTACCACTGAGCTGTATCCTCAGCCCTAAACTATAGATTCTGCCTCAGTTGGTCTAAAATGGGTCTCCAGATAGGACATTTTTCTTTCTTTTTGTGGTACTGAGGATAGAAATCAGGGAGATTCTTACCACTGAGCTACATTCCCAGCCCTTCTTATTTTTTTGAGACAGGGTTTAAGTTGTCCAGGGCTGGGCTTGAATTTGAGATCCTGATGCTTCAGCTTCCTGAGTAGCTAGGATGGCAGGCATGTAACACTGTGTGTGGCAAGATTTTGCATTTCTTTCTCCCTCCTTTGCATTTCTAGCAAGCTTTCCAGATGACACCCATTGTGCTGGTCTGGGAATTACACTTTGAATATCAAGATCTGGGGGCTGAGGGTATACCTCAGTGGTAGCTCTACCTCCAATGTACTTAGCATATTTAAGGTCCTGGGTTCAATCCCCAGTGGGTAATTCCCCTGGGTTCAATCCCCAGAATTGGGAGGAAATATCTGGACAGTGTTTCTCAAAGTACCAGACCAGCAGCCTCAGCATCATCTGGGAATTTGTTGAATCAGAAATGCTGGGGTCAGCCGGGCGCGGTGGCTCAAGCCTGTAATCCCAGCACTTAGGGAGGCTGAGACAGGAGGATCACGAGTTCAAAGCCAGCCTCAGCAATGGCGAGGCGCTAAGCAACTCAGTGAGACCCTGTCTCTACATAAAACACAAAATAGGGCTGGGGATGTGGCTCAGTGGTCGAGTGCCCCTGAGTTCAATCCCTGGTGCCAAAAAAAAAAAAAAAAAAAAAAAAGAAAAGAAAAAAAAAGAAATGCTGGGGTCAGGGCCCACGAATATTGTTTTTAAAAAATATTGTCAGTTGTAGATGGACACAATACCTTTATTCATTTTTATGTGGTACTGAGGATCGAACCCAGTGCCTCACATGTGCAAGGCAAGCCTCTACCACTGAGCCACAATCCTTGCCCTCTACAATGTTTTCAAAAAGTACTCTAGGTGATTTTGATGCATGCTTTAGCTTGAGAATCTCCGGTGTAGGATAAAGGATCTGACAGAATTACACTGCCCACAGCTCATTAAAATCTAATACAGCCACCTGCGGCCTCCCTCTGTGGAGGCCTGCTACTCCTGGAGACAGCTGCTCTTTTAAAACAAAATCTTGCATTGTACTGAAATGCTCTTAATCTACTTCAGACTCTGCAGCCTTTTCTGATACCTTGCCAGTTAGAGCTCACTTCTGCTGATGCCTGAGTCTCTCCCTTGCTCCCAGGGAATGCTGGTTTGATATGTACCTCTGAAGGGCCTTGGTAACAGAGCTGAAGGAGCCAGAGTAGAGGGGCATTCTTTTTGGTACTGGGGATTGAACCCACTGGTGTTTAACCACTGAACCACATCCACAGCTCTCTTTATTTTTTGAGACAGCGTCTCAGTCAGTTGCTGAGGCTGGCTTTGAGCTCGTGATCCTCCTGCCTCAGCCTTCCAAGCTGCTGGGATTACAGGGGTGCACTGGTGTCTGGCTTATCCTTTTGAATAAACTGGTAAACACTTTTTCCTGAGTTCTGTGAGCCATCAAAACAAAAAGCCAAGCCTGAGGCGGCAGCTGTGGAAATCTGATTTGTAGCCCAGCTGTATAGAAGTGTAGCATGGGATCTACTACTTCCAACTGACATGTGAAGTGAGAGTGCAGTTTGTGGGACTGTGGGGTCTGCACTATCTCTAGATAGTGTCAAAATTGAATGGTAAGCTATTTAAGTTGGTGTCCAGACCGTCAAGAGAATTAGTTGGTATGGGGGCAAAGCCCACACATTTGGTCACAGAAATGTTGAACGTAGTAAACTTTCCCATATAGCCAATTATTAGTTTTGTGACCACCTATAAGCTAATTCTGGGCCTGTTTTTGTATCCATAAACTAGGAATAGTATTTCCCTGGGTCAACAGAAGGCAACTTACTGGAAGGTGCTCACAGCCTTGCCTATTATAGGTCCTAAATGAAATATTGAATAAAACATAAAAATGCACTGATTCTTGAAGAACTAGAAACTAGTTTTTCAAGCTAGGTGACTTTGGTTAAATCACTCAATTTTCCTGAATTGTTTCTTGTCTATAAAGCAGACGCTCCCATTTTGCGGGGCTGCTATGAGAGCTTGATGAAGTCATGTGGGCCTTTTCCCCCTTTTTTCAGTGCTGGGTTTTGAACACAGGGCCTCACACATGCAAAGAATGCACTTTACCACAGACTGCATCCCCAGACCCCCTTTCCCACCATTCATTCAGAGACAGGGTCTTGCTAAGTTTCCCAGACTGGTCTTGAACTTGTGATCCTCCTTCCTCAGTCTTCTGAGAAGCCGGACTACATGCAGGCATGCACCACTGAACCTGGCCTGAATTTTTTTTTTTTGTATCAGGGATTGAACTTGGGGTACTTGACCATTGAGCCACATCCCCAGCCCTATTTTGTGTTTTATGTAGAGACAGGGTCTCACTGAGTTGCTTAGTGCCTCGCCATTGCTGAGGCTGGCTTTGAACTCGCGGTTCTCCTGTCTCAGCCTCCCTAAGTGCTGGGATTACAGGCGTGTGCCACTGTGCCCCACTGAAATTATTCTTTTTTTTTTTAAAGATTTTTTTTTTAATTTGTAAATGAACACAATGTCTTTATTTTTATTGCTTTGTATGTGGTGCTGAGGATCGAACCCAGGGCCTCACGCATGCGAGGCAAGGACTCTACCGCTGAGCCACAATCCCAGCCCCTCTTTTTTTTTTTAGTTGTAGGTGGACACAATATCTTTATTTATTTTGATGTGGTGCTGAGGATTGAACCCAGTGCCCCACGCAATGTGAGGCAAGTGCTGTACCACTGAGCCACAATCCCAGCCCCACTGAAATTATTCTTGATGAGTGCAAATTCAGCTACTTATGGAGAAAATACAGCCTGGTCTCTTAAAGAACCCCAGAAAAGTGGCTGCAGATTATTACCTGATAGGTGGGATCCAGCAATTCCACACAGATAGTAGAGCCAAGATGTGAAATGCCTTTCCCAGACCTCAGTTTCTCCATCAACAATAGCTTTGTTAGGTGAACCTGGATTCAGTCCAGGCTGGGCTTATGACCAGCTATATGATCTTGGACAAATTATCCTGAAGCTTCATTTCTTCCCTACAAATGGACAGTGTCGCTGGGTGGGATAAGTGATCACTAATGTGAAAAATGTAGAGCACAGAACCAGCATATAGTAATTCAGTCACTCCCTGAGCCCCAGGGAGTGGCTTGAGAAAAATAACACCAGCAGTCAGGTAACAATGAGACATATACAGCTTTATTTAATAATCTGTAAAAAGTTGTACTCTGGCAGAGTGATGCATTCCTTATCTTAGCAGAAAGCAAACAATGTGTCTGAAAAGTCTCTTCTCAAGATTCAGAACTGTGTACCCCTGAGCTTGCATCTCATGCTTCTGAGAGCTGGGCTGCTGCTTATGGCATGGATCTCCACAGTTACCTCACCCTCCTCCCAGCAGTGACCTCCTGCTGACAGCAGACGGAGGCTACAATTTCACCTGAATGTGGCTGCCCTTACAGACTGGCCCTTTCCCTTCTACAAAAAGGGAGTTCATAGGATTAAGAATTTTTCTCGGAAGTGGGCTCTATATCCATTCAGTTTGGCTTCCATGAGTTTGCTGAAATCAACGCTACAACTACTCAACATGAAATTGTGTTAATGGCCGTTGCTCTTTCCCCTTTCATGTCCTCACTATTGACATGATTTTTTTGGCCATACCTCTCCCTTTTTTGGGACTGAGGAATGGAGAGCCACACTCTCCACCACAGACTTGGGAGGCACTTCTTGAAGATGTGTAGATGTCTGATAAGTGGTAACGTGCTCAGGGGCAGCAGTTTTGCTCTGCAGAGCAGAGGCTCGGCATTTTGTTTTCCACCTTTCTGTGCTAAGAGTAAATTCCCCGATATATCAGAACCTCATTGTTCATGGACTCCCAGCAGGATATATCCCTCCCTTTTTTTTACAGTATGTATATGTGAATCCACTTGGACAAAGGGAGGTGGCTGGCCACTCTGCCTAACCTCTATATATGACAGGCAACACTTCTGCCATTAGTCACAATCAATCACTGGTCCAAACGGTAATTATGCTTTTCCACATTCCTCAGAGCTGCTCTCTTCAGAAATCACTCTGCAAATCTTGTTGATCAATTTGGAACCAGAAGAGAATCTAGTGGCTTACCCCACTTAGATATCTGTTCTGCACATTTCCCTCAAAAATACCATTGGGAATGCAAAAAAAAAAAAAAAAGAAAGAAAAAGAAAAAGAAAAAAGAAAGAAAAAGAAAAAAAAGATAAAAAGAAAAAAAAGTCCCTTTTTCTCTTTTTGTAGAAGCGCCACAAGGAAGCATGTCTAAAATCACAGAACTATGCACACACAAACACAGACACGCGTGCTCGCACACAGATGGAGTTGGGATCAAAGAATCTTATCAGATACATCATTAGGGGAACATAGGAAAAAGCTGGCAAGAGAAGATGTGGAGATCAGATCAGCTAGAGATGCTGGAATGTTACAGTAATGGCATGGATGTGGTTCTTGGAAGATACAAAAAAAAGGGGGAGATGGGCAGAGGATGATAAATCCAGGCTACTAGGAGAGGTTCGGTGGCCATGCATGAGTTAAAGATAGAGGAGGCCAGTTTACGGGATGAAATGTTATATTATGGAGTGTCGTCTGAAGAAGGGTAGACTTGCATGGTCCGGGGAGGAGTAACTGCTTAGCAGGACACCTCCATGGTCTGGTGTCTGTCCAGGGCATCAGGGGACTCACAGGATTCTTGAGTTCCATCTGACTGGTTGCTGGTGACAGACCGGCTGAAGGGACTTTCTCCAGAGCCAATGCTACTCGAGGTTGAGTGGGTTCGGGACCGGGCGAGGCGGGTCATGCTGGCAGATGGTACTGTAATGAAGAACCGAGAGGGCTAGAAGCCAGAGCCCCGGCTAGGCCCAGCTGAGCTGTGTGTTTCACCACAGGCTTTACGTTTAGCTTTCCCAACCCACTCACAATGACACCCAGGACAACACACAGCCATCCCCATCTGTACTATTTGCTCTAGATTAGTGACTGAATGCAAGGCTGCTTTACTCCCCTGGGTTTGGCTGGAATAGCTCTTCTAGTCACAGCAGAACAAAGGGAAGTCCTAAGACCACAGGAGAGACTCTTAGCTGTGCCCACTCCATTCAGTGATTAGGAGAGAGGCTTTGGGAACCCATATAGGTAACCAAAACCTGCAGTACATGCAAGACTAAACCAAAAGAAAAGAAAGACAAACCACACAAACATGAAGGTGTTTCACAAACACAGTGCAAGCCCGATACAACGAGACCACCATCCGTGTCCACAGGCTACCCTGGCTGTCTACAGTGTGCAAGGAGTGGCGGAGGCCAGGGTAGGCAGGGCGGGAGCCATCTCTACACAGGGTGAGGCACAGGTTGCCTCGGAGGGAAGAGCTCTGGGGACGTTTAGTTCAGAGTCCTGTTCTGCCCCTGCTTTGACCTGAAGATTCTTCTATCTTGGCCTGGATAGGACCTTACCTGGCCTAACTTCCCTGCCTGTCATCATTTCAATGCTGAAGTCAAAAGATGCCATTACCTGCAGAGTTCTCTGAGCACAGGTACTAACATTTCTACCTAGAGTCAAGGCTGCCTTCAACTCCTGTTTTGGGGGGTTACCTCAAAGATCAGTAGGTGGTGGCAGAAGAGGGGCCCAGCCTATCAAGTTTCAGTTGCTGCTATGATGCTGGATTTAGGAAGATGAGAGGAGGGACAGGCATTGTAACTGGACCCTTTCTTCCTCCTGGGGCACCAGGGCCAGACTGGCAGGCTAACCTTCTTGGAGCACAACGAGCCACGTTCTATCAGGCTCTCACTGCACAGAAAAACCGCGGACATGCTGCAGACAGCCAATGCAGCCAGGAGAGCATGGCGGGGAGGGGTAGGGCCAGCACAGAGGAAGGTACCTGACTCGGTGCTCAGGTGACTGAGCTGCACATACGGGACTGGAAGCAGGATGGACACAGGAAGAGGCAGGTTAGTGATCTAGAGTGCCAAGTAGCAACCTTGGCCGCCTAGTAGACAGACAGAATATTCTAAGCAAGGGATCAAAGTTTATTTTATGGTCCCAGAGAGGAAGGGAGGTTGAGTGTCACTTTAGTACCATCTCAGATAGTATTCCTTTCAATTAGACAAAGGCAACTGTTCTCCCCTCCCCTCTATACAATCACCCTGTTTTGGATGAGAAATGAGCTGCAAGATCAGCTGTTTCTTGAAATGGGTAAGAATAGGTTAGCTACAGGGCCATGGGTGTGGGCTCGGTTGGTAGCGACTCACAGATGAGACGACACAGCCACTCTAGACAAGACACACACGGTCTGCCTGGCAGGTACAGGGCTGTAGCCAGATCTAGCTGCCCAGAGCAGCTGCCTAGGCAGCTCATGAATGGCCATTATCTACACTGACACCAAAGATGGGGAAACATCATCCAGCTGGGTAAAGAGCTCTCTCTGTACTCAGGTGAAAGAGTTTTTCTTCTCATGACTCCAAGAAAGGAGCAAGTGTGGATTTTTTTGCAACAAGCCTTGGGGGTCTCACAATACATGAGACCAGGATAGCAGCATATGATACAGACACACCCTTCACTTGCTCTAAAATACGCTGCAAGTTCATCTCTTGTGGTGGGAACAGATTTCACTGAGGACACTACGAGTTCTTCTGGAGTCCCACTTCTGTTTCTCTAGGCCAGGTGTTATTAACCAGCTGAGTTCAAATGCAAATTGTAACTTCTGATTAGTGGCTACGACAGCCTAAGCTTCAGTGGTTAAAAGTGTGGGCTCTGCAGTAAGACTGCCAAGGTCTGAATCACGGCTCTGTAGCTGCACTGTTACCCTGGGAATGTGCTTAGTCTCTTTGATCTTCAGTTTCCTGAGGAAAATGGGACTATAAAATGGGACTAATAACAGAACTTACCTCTTAGGTTAAGAGTATAAACTGCCTGACAAAAAGTAAGTGCTTGATAAGTATGTTATTATATATGTGCATAAATGAATGTTCCACAAATGTTTCAGTTTCTCCTTGGGTTAAGGCTGGCTAGTACAGAGGTTATACCCTGAGAATTATGGCCTCTCAATGTCAAACTGAGCCCATCATACATAACTTACTGCTAGACAGAAAGTTGTGCACTACTCACTGTAGCCCATTCCCTGCAAAAAGTACTTGAAGGCCTCCGTGAGCTTCCCGGGCTGGGGAACAAAACAAAAAAGCATTATTAATTTTTTCACAGGCAGAGAGGTAGAACTGAATGGGTGCTTTTGTTTCTTAAAAACCAAATTTCTTACCTGAACTACTTGGGGCAGTCCCCCACAGTCTGCCATCTACAAGAGGAAAAGTATGTAAGTCAGCTGGGACTTACACTTAATGGACATGCTCCAAGCATCCCAGTCCTTTCAAACTGGACAATATTGAATTTTGGGTTCCTTAACTGTATACTCTTTACAAAGACAGAGATGCTAGATAGAAATTGAAAAGAATTACTCAGTCCTTATTCATCCCAAGAAGCTGGCTCTGGCTTTCTGGCCATGGCAGGGTGACAGAAGTAGGTTACTACCTTCAGTCCTGGTTCTCCCTCCCCCTGAAGAATGTTACTTACAGAGTCTATATAGAGGGTGACCCTGACTTCTCAGTGCTTTGCGATTTCGAAGTCCCCATTCAACTCTACACTGTCTTTATTTCACGCCAAAGGGGAGTTCCCTAATCAAGGCAGTGGCTGAATTCCACCAACCCACTTGGTGCCACTGTTCCCTCCAGCTGGATATGGTGTGGTTGCTTTTGACTTCATAAGCCTGAACATCAGTTATTCTTACAGGTTGGCTAGTATTTATAAGAACTACTTGTTAATAAAACTCTGGTTCTTAGCCGAGCGCGGTGGTGCATGCCTGTAATCCCAGCACTTTGGGAGGCCGAGATAGGAGAATCGCGAGTTCAAAGCCAGCCTCAGCAACAGTGAGGTGCTAAGCAACTCAACTCAGTGAGACCCTGTCTCTACATTAAACCACAAAATTGGGCTGGGGATGTGGCTCAGTGGTCAAGTGCCCCTGAGTTCAATCTCCAGTACCAAAAACAAAAAACAATGAGCATCTCTAGTAAGCTCTTGGAGATGCAGATTCTGCTAGTCTGTAGAGTACTGTTCTTAGGGCATGACAGCCACATAGGAGCCCAGGCTTTCCCTTCCAGCTGTTGTGCACTCTGCACTCAGACACTGTACTACTCAAGATGACTGGCCTTTTTGTTTCTTATTTTTATTTATATTTATTTATTTATTTATTTATTTTCGTACCAGGGATTGAACTCAGGACTCGACCACTGAGCCACATCCCCAGCCCTATTTTGTGTTTTATGTAGAGACAGGGTCTCACTGAGTTGCTTAGCACCTCGCCATTGCTGAGGCTGGCTTTGAACTCGCGATTCTCCTGTCTCAGCCTCCCTAAGTGCTGGGCTTACAGGCTTGAGCCACCGCACCTGGCTTATTTTTATTTATTTTTAATTTTTAAAATTATGTATTTATTTATTTTTTTGGTACCGGGGATTGAACTCAGGGGCACTCGACCACTGAGCCACATCCCCAGCCCTATTTTGTGTTTTATTTAGAGACAGGGTTTCACTGAGTTGCTTAGTGCCTCATTGTTGCTGAGGCTGGCTTTGAACTCGCGATTCTCCTAGCTCAGCCTCCCAGACTGCTTGGATTACAAGTGTGTGCCACTGTGCCCTGGCTCCTTTTTGTTTTTTACAAGGGACATGAAGCCCAAGGTTTAACTCACTGGCATTAAAACTTTCTTAATAAGAAGCAAGTCTCTTCAAAATTCCAGGCATAAGATCAGAAACAAACATTCAATTTGACAATTATAAAATAGACCAAACTGGCACAAACTACATTTTCAAGAAGTTTAGGAGCTGAAAATTGAACTGAAAACTAAAATAGTTCCTATATCCAAGGACAGGACACGGGGTGTAACTATTTCTAAGACTGATACCTGTATCAAACTGCTTGGGAATCAGTTTAGTCAGCCATAGGAGCTGCCCCATGCTGTAGGAGATGGGTATATTTGCCCAGAACTAACCTTGTCTACAGCTATTGAAGAGTTCAGTTTGGTGCTTTTAGATACTGATTCTAATTTAAAACCAAAAACTTTTTTTTTTTTTTAATTTTTTTTTTTTTAGTTGTAGATGGACACAATGTCTTTATTTTATTGGTTTGTATCTGGTGCTGAGGATTGAACCCAGGGCCTCACACATGCGAGGCAAGCGCTCTACCGCTGAGCTACAATCCCAGCCCAAAACCAAAAACTTTTTATTCATATTTTAGATAAGCCCATCAATCATCTGGAACCCAGAACAGTCTGAGTTTGGTCACCTCGAGCATTAACCTCATGGCCTATTTCTAGAAATTATAGACTGCTGCTGGTGACTGCTTCCCTTTCAAGCACACTTCAAAGACAAAAAGAAAAAGACTAAGATTTTTCAGACTGAAACAGCAGTAAGCAAAGAAGATCAGCGTTTAACTCTGCAGTGGTTGAGTACCCTGAATTCAATCAACGGTACAAAATTTTTTTTTAATGAGGTAACTTTTTTTTATTAGCTTTATTTTATTCATTTACTTTTTCTGTAGTACTGAGGATTGAACCCAGGGCTTCACACGTGCGAGGCAAGTGCTCTACCACTGAGCCACAACCCCAGTCCCATCTATTATCTTATTTCTCATAATAACACAAAAATGCTTATGAAATTTTTAATGGCATGGGAAAATATTTATGTCATAAATGTGAAGAAAAAAGACTGATAAACATCCTCTGATTTTTTTTAAATTTTACTTTTTTGTGGTACAAGGGATTATACCCAGAGGCCCTCTTATCACAGAGCCACACCACTAGTCCTTTTTTCTTTCTTCTTTTTATTGTGGTGCTGGGGATTGAATCCAGGGCCTTGTGCATGTGAGGCAAGCACTCTACTAGCTGAGCCACATCCCCAGCCTGGTCCTTTTTCCTTTTGACACAGAGCCTCACTAAGTTGCCCAGGCTGGCCTTGAACTTGTGGTCCTCCTGCTTCAACCTCACGAGTTGCTGTGATTATAGTTGTGTGCCATTGTGCTGGCTCCTCCTTGTCATCACTATGGAAATGGAACTAGGGGCTCTGCCACCAAGTTATAACCCCAGCTCCTTTTCTTTTTCTTGTTTATTTTGAGACAGGTTCTCATTAAGTTGCTAAGTTTGGCCTCAAATTTGTGATCCTCCAGCCTCAGCTTCCTGAGTAGCTGGGATTATAGGCATGTGCCACAGTGCCTGGCTAAATATACTCTGACCTTAATGATAAAAAACATATAACAAAAAGATACCAATATTTTACCAGAGGTGATTACTTGTGGGCAATAGAATTATGCATCATTTTTTAAAAAAATTTTTGGTACTGGGGTGCTTTAACACTGAGCTATATCTCCAGCCCTTTTTATTTTGAGACAGAGTCTCATGAAGTTGTCTGCACTGGCCTTAAATTTGCAATTCTTCTGCCTTAAACTCTTTTTTTTTTTTTTCTTTTAAAATATTTTTTTAGTTGTAGATGGACACAATGTCTTTATTTTATTGCTGTGTATGTGGTGCTGAGGATCGAACCCAGGGCCTCACGCATGCGAGGCAAGCGCTCTACCGCTGAGCTACAATCCCAGCCCCTGCCTTAAACTCTTGAGTCACTGGAATTACAGGTATACACTATCATGCCCAGCTATTTTTCAATTTTCTACAATGAGAATGCATGTATGTATGTGTGTGTATATATAAGTGTATACATATATATTTTTTGGAAGGGAGGGGGTTGCTGGTGATTGAACCCAGGGCCTTATATATGCTAAGCACACAATTTGCCAGTGAGCTACACTACACGATTAGAATATATGAGGGGGGAAAAAAAGCATTAGAAACTCATAGAGAAAGAAGCTTTACCTCTTTCTGGGCAACTGTTCTAGCAAATATACTAAAATTTGAAGCATGTATAATTTACCCACAAGCGGTTGGCAGTTAAGGAAGAAGACACATTACCTTCAGCAAAGTTGTATTTACAGGGTTGAGACGAGAATTGCATTCAACCTAAAAAAAGAAAAGAAAAGAAAAGAAATAGCTTGCCATGAGAATGATCTTGCAAGACCAACTGCTTAGTTTGGCGACTGGAAGAGCTATATGATAAATTTCATTTTTTAGATTTCACAGTGCTGGTTATTGAACCCAGGGCCTTGTGTGTACTAGGCAAGCACTCTACCACTGAGATAATATCCCTGGCCCATATGATACATTTCACATGATGCATTTTTTTTTTATCTGAGCAGATCTAAACCTCTGCATAATTTCATTTTCTGAATCTGATACAAGTAGAAACTCTGAATAACTATATACTGAATCTAAGGATTCTTCTTATTGGCTACATAGCACGGGGGCAGGGTATCTTACTTCTCTGTGAACTGGTCCTCTCCTCCTGGGATCTCTTTGATGCCTTCCCAGCAGAACTGGTCCTGATGACTGAGCCCTGTGCACCTCACCCTGGCCCCGCTTTTCACTCCTCTACAGGGCCCTGGTATGGTGGGTTATAATCTGATTATGGCTCTCTAGTCTAAAGCTCAACTCCTCTGTGATTTTTCTCTCATAGTAGTCATTATAATGTAGTATTAAAGCCCGGTATATTTACATTTTTGGCATCTGTACCCTTAAATCCATGAAAGCAGAAACTTCAAAAAAAAAAAAAAAAAAAAAAAGCTTTGGGGAGATGATCTCTGGGTTCAGCGATTCTTTTTTCAGTGGTGGTGGGGGGCAGTTTAGGATTAAACCCAGTGGCTTTGTGCATGTTAAGCTCATATTCCACCATTTAGCTACACATCTCCAGCCCCACAGGTTCAGCAATGTTCTTCTAGGGAACCCGCATGTGGGGGTTCTGGAGATCCAACCCAGGGCCCAGCACATGCTAGGCAAAAGCTCTACCACTGAGCTACACGCCAGCCCTCAGAAGTGTTTTATGGCTAATTCGATCAACTAAATCTCTTCTTTACATGTTTGCAAAGAATACACATATAAAATATGTGCTAAGAGTTTAGAATTCAGTAGCGTGAAAAAATATAATATAAAGTGAAATGAAATCACTCTAACAATTTTACAACTGATTTGAGTGAAAAGACAATAAGAATTTCTACAGGGCTGGGGTTGTGGCTCAGTGGTAGAGCACTTGCCTCGCATGTGTGAGACACTGGGTTCAATCCTCAGTACCGTTTATAAATAAATGAATAAAATAAAGGCCCATCAACAAGTGAAAAAAAATTTCTACAGATAAATAAAGAGCAGAGGTTGATGTCTGAAGGCTTCCACAGTTTGTGAAAGCGTGAATGTACATACAGAGCACGTGTAGGGGCACACAGGAGAGTGTGAAGTGAGGGTGCACACTGAAGCAAGGCTAGGAGCAGCTGAAGCTCTGAAGAAAGCAAGAAGCCACAGGTTTCTGAGGTGACAGGATGTTTAAGGAGAGTAGCTATCTATACAACAGACCACAGCGGTAGTGAGCCAGTTAAGGGAGTGATTAAAATTACCTAGGCAAGAACCAGTAATCCAGCTGAACTGTTTTTTTTTTTTTTTTTTTTTTAAATATTTTTTTAGTTGTAGATGGACACAATGTCTTTATTTCATTGCTTTGTATGTGGTGCCGAGGATCGAACCCAGGGCCTCACGCATGCGAGGCAAGCGCTCTACCGCTGAGCTACAATCCCAGCCCCCCCAGCTGAACTGTTGATCTGGGAATTGCTGATGGGAAGGTATACAAAACTCTTCTAAAACCAGGGGATAATCTAAATGCCAGGATCACCGAGTCAGAGTTTTGATTTGCTCTATACAAATGACAATGCAGGCAGAATAAACAAATGCACAAGTTTACTATGAATATGCATTAACTTAGAAGGTAGTACTTAGAAACTGGATCCCTAACAGGCACAGTGCTAAGAATATAGTGGATATACTATAAATATTTTCTGAAAGAATTAACAAGTCTGGATTTAATATAATAAATCATGTTTTCCTTGGCTCACTAGTTTGTAATTTCTATAATATTAAGATATCTCAGAATCTGGTAGGTCATTGATAATCTTTTTGTATGCATGCTGGGGACTGAACCTATGGCCTCACTCAAGTAAGTGTGGTATACCTCAGTCTCCAATTGTTGGCTGATGACATATTTACTCTTCCAATTCCCCAAACACAGAGACTCCATCTTATTTTCTCCATAGCACCGAGCAAATAGGAGGTGCTCAAAAATGATACTGAATGAATGAGTAAGCTAGGATTTGCAGTTTCTCCTTGCTCTTCTACATATGGAAATCCCAGTGATCTTAACTACCTGTGGGATACGATGCTCTGGCAGGGGAGACAGGTCTGAGTGAACAGATGAGTATCTAAGTTGTGTTATAGCTGTGACTTCCTGAAGTTCTTCTCTATAAATGCTGGGATGTGGAAATCAGAAAGAGGAAGAGACCTTTATCTTTGTGAAAAACAATTGAAAATGTTGCTCTTAAGTCCACACCTTTTTTTTTTTTTTTTTTTGAGACATGTCTTGCTATGTTTCCCAGGCTGGCTTTGAATTCTCAATAATCCTGCTTTGGCCTTCTGAGTAGTAGAAATTACAGGTATGCACTACTGTGTCTGGCTCCATATAATTTTCAAAAGGCAAATAACTTCAGATCTGAGATTCATGGAAATACTTACCTCAACACTGATTCTGGGTATTTTCTTTAAAAATCCTATTTTCTTGTTTTAAGTACATATTAAAAAATGTTTTTGGTAGATATTTTCATGGCATGCATCATCATCACCTTTATAGACAGAAAAGCCTGACCTTTACAGAACTCCTTCTTGATGAATTAGAATCATTATCATATGTCTGGGGAACTTTTTAGGGGAAAGGTTGGAAGTTGAGGGTTATTTGCCTCTATGCACAAGCTATACCATATATTTTACACGAGAAACAGTGTTTTACAGAGAAATTCAGAGAGATGGAAATATATTGTATTTTCATATCTATCTAACCCTACTAATATTCTCCTACCCCCAAACCTTCTATGTCTATACTTTTGTTGGGGGAGGGGGAAGGAGTGGTACTGGGGATTGAACACAGGGGCACTTAACCACTGAGCCACATCCCCAGCCCATTTTTATTTTTTATTTTGAGACAAGAGTCTTGCTGAGTTGCTTGGAGCCTCACCAAATTGCTGAGGCTGGCTTTGAATTTATAATCCTCAGCCTCCTGAGCCACTGGGATTACAGGCATGTACCACCATGCCTGGCTCCTGTACTTCTTTTTTTTTTTTTTGGTACTAGAGATTGAACTCAGGGGAACTCGACCACTGAGCCACATCCCCAGCCCTATTTTGTCTCACTGAGTTGCTTAGCACCTCGCCGTTGCTGAGGCTGGCTCTGAACTCAGGATTCTCCTGTCTCAGCCTCCCTAAGTGCTGGGATTACAGCCTTGCGCCACCGCACCTGGCTTCCTATACTTCTAGTTAGTTATCAGACCCCATTTCCCAAGAACCTTACTCCTTAACATTCTGCTCTAGATAGAGCAGAAATGAGGACTGCCAAAGAAAATCAAGTAATTTCACATAGGAACTTAGTTAAATAACTTAAGTTAAATAATTTAAGTTAACTAAGTTCTGGAGTTGGGCGCGGTGGCGCACGCCTGTAATCCCAGCACTTTGGGAGGCTGAAACAGGAGAATTGCGAGTTCAAAACCAGCCTCAGCATCGGTGAGGCGCTAAGCAACTCAGTGAGATCCTGTCTCTAAATAAAATACAAAATAGGGCTGGGGATGTGACTCAATGGTCGAGTACCCCTGAGTTCCATCCCTGGTACCAAAAAAAAAAAAAAGTTCTGGGAAAGACATAATAGTCATAAGAAACTGTCAACTTCATTTGTAAATAAACAAATGCAAATTAAACAGTGAGATGCCTTTTTTTTTTTTTTGGCACCAGGGATTGAACTCAGGGGTACTCGACCACTGAGCCACATCCCCAGCCCTATTTTGTGTTTTATGTAGAGACAGGGTCTCACTGAGTTGCTTAGTGCCTCACCAAATTGCTGAGGCTGGCTTTGAATTTATAATCCTCAGCCTCCCGAGCCACTGGGATTACAGCCATGCCTGGCTCCTGTACTTCTTTTCTTTTTTTGGTACTGGAGATTGAATTCAGGGGCACTCGACTACTGAGCCACATCCCCAGCCCTATTTTGTGTTTTATGTAGAGACAGGGTCTCACTGAGTTGCTTAGTGCCTCGCCATTGCTGAGGCTGGCTTTGAACTCGGGATTCTCCTGTCTCAGCCTCCCAAAGTGCTGGGATTACAAGCGTGAGCCACCGCGCCCGGCTGAGATGCCATTTTTAACCTACCAAATTAACTATTTATAAAAAGTCAGTGCTGGACAGTGTAGTAAAACAGACTGGTGGCAATACACTGGGGCAATTCTTTTTTGG
>PVHX01026978.1:0-20014 GCA_004024805.1 Geosciurus inauris | reverse complement strand
CTCCTGATTCCTAGCCAAGTTTCTGTAACTATATTCACAAAAATATTGAATAAAAACCTGGTTACACTGTATGACAGACATATGCTACATCTGAGTGTGATATAATTCGTTAGACATGTAATGTATACACAGTGATGTGGGAACTGGGCACTATATCTATGGTACATGGCCACTGATAACAGGTGTTTGAAATTCAGAGTCAGTTTCCTGTGGTAGGAGACAAAGTATACATGAACAGAACCAGATTTTGGAGGCCTGAGTTTGAATTCCAGCACTGCTACATACTATCTGAGTGATTGGTACTTTAGTTCCTTCACCTAACAATATTGACATATTGCTAAATGACTTCTAGGTTTCTTTTTTTTTAAGTTTTTTTTTTAAATATTTTTTTTTAGTTGTAGATGGACACAATGTCTCTATTTTATTGCTTTGTATGTGGTGCTGAGGATCGAACCCAGGGCCTCACGCATGCGAGGCAAGTGCTCTACCGCTGAGCTACAATCCCAGCCCCGACTTCTAGGTTTCTTTGGGGGACAAAATGAATTGATATTTTAAAGAGTCTGCCCTATTAATAGGTGCACTACAGTTATTATTTATTCATTTATGTATTCATTCAACAAACATTCATTGAACACATGCGAGGCATTGGCAATCACCATGCTAGGTGTTGGGATCACAAATTAATGAACTAGTGTCCATTCTTAAGAAGGTCACAATTAAGACAAGGAGACCCATAACAATAAGTTCAGCTACAGTGCAGAAAATACTCCAAAATAAAATTGTGCATAAGCTAATATAAAGGAACAGAAGGCAGGTTACGGAAAGCCTCTAGAATCAGGTGATGAGCTTTGATGGTTAATTAGGGGCTCTTCTAAATGAAGGGGAGGAGGAAGGCACTCCATGCCATAGAAGCAACCTGAGCAAAGGCCCAGAGGTGGCAGCATAGCATATGCAATATCCACTATTTGGATATTGCCAAAACATAGTGTATGAGGGAGGAAGCTGGTGGAAGTGAGACTAGAGATAAGCACAGGGAAAATACTAGAAGGCACTCTTTTTCTCTTTCCCCTCCTTCCCTTAGTGGAAATTTCAGAATATGTAGTTACAGTTGGTGAAACACAATGCCCTTTCTGGGCTGTTTATAGGGTACATGGTAACTAGAAGGGTTATTTCGAGGCCACCTAACTCCATTGCCACTTGGTAATCAGGAGTACCAGAATATGTGAAAGAAAAATTCTAGTGTTTTTTCATTGGATGGAGCTAGAAAGAAAGAAAAGAAAGAAAGAAAGAAAGAGAAAGAGAGAAAGAAAAGAAAGAAAGAAAGAAAGAAAGAAAAAGAAAGAAAGAGAGAAAGAAAGAAAGATAGTTTTAGAAGCTGTCATTAGGCTACCATCAAAATAGAGCTTAGGCAAACAGTGTGACTCTAGATACATGCAGACCTGGGTTTTGAATTTTACAAACTGACTATATATTACCTTTAACCCCCAAACCTTAGTTCTTTGAGCAGTAAAATTGATTTCATAAAATGATGCATATAAAACACTTAGAACAGTAAAGAGGCATATACAAATGCACTACATAAATATGCTTTTGCTATTGTCTGAAAGATGTCCGCCAAAATAAACCATCATAGAAAAGCAATGAGCCTTAAAGTTGGACCAGCTTTCCCAATTATTATTTTCAAGCCTTCCTCTACCATTATCACTTTCTTTAATTAAATTAATTAATTGATTAATTTTGTGGTACTAGTGTATCCATGGTAGTCTATCACTGAGCTCCATCTCCCCAGTCCCTCCCTCCCTCCCTTCCTTTCTTCCCTTCTCTTTCTTTCTTTCTTTCAAGACAGGGCCTCACTAAATTGCACAGGCTAGCCTCCAACTTGCAATCCTCCTGCCTCAGTCTCCCAAGTCGTTGGGATTACAGGTGTGCACCACCACACTCAGTTACCATTATCAGTTTGACTTCATACCATTTGAGTCTGACTTGGCTACCCTTTGGTAGAGCCCTCATGCTTCTGAATTGTCACACCTCTGACCATTAACAACTAGCAATACAGCAGATTGCTTACCTGTAAAATTGAAAAAGCTATTTTTCTTCCTTCTTCTCCAGGCAAATTCATTTTAAAAGAAACATGTCTAGGGAATCATAGAAATTAGCTCATGCATTATCAAGCAGATAATGGTCTTGTTTTCTAGACATTGTATCAGCATAAGATATTAAAATGTACAGATATGACTAATCATCTAATTAGGAGGCAAATTGAAGGATTCATGTTTTTGTATGAATGTACTTTGGGTTTTAAATCTGACTTCAGAAACAGTATTAAGAAAAATTATACGTAATTAAGCCTATGTATCATATTCATTGACAATCTCTTTCGATTCAATTAAACTTAGAAAAGAATGTGGAAAAAACATAGCTAAGAACCCATTTGCCAAAATGCTAAACATAGAGTTATCACATGAGCCAGTAATTCCAATCCTGGGTATGTACCCAAGATGAATGAAAACATATGCCCACACAAATATTGTACACAGATGATTATAGTGTCAATAATAGCTGAAAGGAGGTAAAAGCCTAAATGCTCATCAATTGGTGAATAGGTAAGTAAGATGTGGTATAACAGTAAAATGGAGTATTATTCCACTGTAAAAAAGGAATAAAGTGCCAAGTGTGGTGGCAAATGCCTGCAATCTCAGCAACTATGGAAGCTAGGACAGGAGGATTGCAAGTTTGAGACCAACCTCAGCAACTTAGTGAGGCCCTCAACAACTTAGTGAGATCTGGTCTCAAAATAAAAAATAAAAAGGGCTGAGGACATACCTCAGTGGTAGAGCACCCCTGGGTTCAATCTCTGGTAGCCCTCCAAAAAGGAATGAAGTGCTGATACATGTTGCAACTTATGTGAAACTTGAAGACATCATGTAAATGGAAAGAAACTGGTCACAGAAGGCTACATATTGTATAATCCAATTTATATGAAATATCTAGAATAGCCACATCCATAGAAATAAAAAAATATAGACGCATAGTTGCCAGGGAGTTGGGAGGAAGAGGAAAGGGGGAAATTTGAACTCAATGGGCATGAAGACTTTTTTAGCAGGGAGGTATTGAAAATGTTCTAGAATATTGTAGATAGTGACAAAAATTGCATATCTCAATGAATTATAGTAAAAGGAATTGAATTCTATACTGTAAATGGTGAATTATATTGTATTTAGTATGAACTACATTGAATCTCAATAGAGCTGTTGAAAAATTGTATTGGCATCCTCCATGTTTATAACACTATCATATAATTGAGAATGTTTGTCTTGTTCTGTTCTCTATCACTGCTGCTTACTGTGTATAGTGACATAACAAAGCAGGTCAATGAAAGTGGAAAGGATAATCATCATTATTACATATTTGTAAACAGTCAAAACGATCCCCTGGTTTTATGTTCAAAGAACACTCCAAATGGGTTTCTCACTGTTTGTCCTTAGTGAGATAATTCATTTCCTTCATGGTCTTTATTTTTTTATTTTTTATTTTTTGGTACTGGAGATTGAACTCAGGGGTACTCGACCACTGAGCCACATCTGCAGCCCTATTTTGTGTTTTGTGTAGAGACAGGGTCTCACTGAGTTGCTTAGTGCCTTGCCGTTGCTGAGGCTGGCTTTGAACTCACGATTCTCCTGTCTCAGCCTCCCAAAGTGCTGGGATTACAGGAGTGTACCACCGCACCCTGCTCCTTCATGTTCTTGAGGTTACTTCGCCCTGAGTATTCTCTGCCCAGTTTATACATGTGCCTACATCTGTTGCCATAACCTACCATTATTCCTGCAATCAAGTATTCGTACCACTTTTTCTCTCTTGAAGAGTTGAGGAATTTCACATTGCTGTTAATTAAAACTGTAACCATTCCCTCAATGGATATAAATAAAAGAGATTTGCTTTCATGTTAAATGAGAAGCTGAGAGTCTAAATAATCTGTTCCACACAAGTAGTCACCATTTCCAAAGGGGGTTAAAAAATTAAAAGATTTTTCTCACAGAGCTAAATTTTAGAAAGGTATACCAGATCAGTTTAGGAGTGACAGCTTATGAATACAGTAAATGAAATGGGAACGGTTCATTTGTGAGTCCTTTAAATGTCAGGTTAAACAAGGTCATGATCATTGAAAACTTTCTCACTTTTTATGAAAAGAATACATTTTGGTGTTCTGTGGGACATGATTTAACAGTCCACAGGTAATTTAGCCATAGAAATTTATCAGGTGATATAGTTTTTCAGGTGATAAATTATGTAAGCTGTGAGTAAATTATTACAGGAAGGGAAAGAAGCAAAATCTAATATTTTAAAAACTGTGCTGCCAGCTCAAGATGTCATAATTTGATACTTTGAGTTGTCTAATGGCCACATTCTGCATCAGATGATTAAACAGAAAAATCCTACCCTTCATTAAGTCCTTCTATAGGAGGGAGCAGATTAAACATTATTCTGTACATTTGCCTGAACTGGAATAGCTTTCTAAAAGCTCTGTTACCTCAAGATAAATCCCAATAAAATTGTGTTAAGAGATTTTCACAGGCACTGAATTTAAAGATATAAGCATGTTTTGAGCAGAGGCAAAAGCAGCCTATCCTAACTCTATGACTCAGGACTTCTCATTCTACTGCCATTAAGCTATGAAATCCATGTGCTAATGCAGGCCTGCACTAAAGGGGTGAGACATAACAGTGTGTACCTCATAGCTGAGGGAGTCTTCAGGGCTTGGGAAGAAACTGGCACAAATCTGAAAACCAAGCTTATGTATATCTATAAATCAACAATTTAAAATAAATAAATGAGTGGAAAGTGGACCAGTAGAACAGAGGAAGGGGAATAGAAGGAGGGAGGAGGGGAGGGAAAAGGGGGGTACCAGGGGCTGAAATAGAGTAAATTAAATTTCATGCATGTATGATTGTGTCCAAATGAACCCAAGTATTATGTACAACTATAATACACTAATAAAGGAAAAAAGGTTCAATGCCTTCCAGAAACTCTCAAAATCGGGTCTTTTAAAGGGTTCTTTGAACAAGGGGATTAGGTGAGGGTAAAGCAAGCAATCCTCATCTTTTGTCACTAGGTCTAACTCCTCCACTAGACTGTAAGCTCCTAGAGAGCAGAATCAATCTGTTTCAGTGCTGCCTCCTCTTATACATAGAACGTAGTAAGAGACCCATAGATTTTTTTGACCCTTAAAGAGTAAGTAAAAAAGGAGCTCCAAAGCCAGGCATGGTGGTGCACACCTGTAATCCCAGCACTTTGGGAGGCTGAGACAGGAAAATCATGAGTTCAAAGCCAGCCTCAGCAATAGTGAGGCGCTAAGCAGTGAGACCCTGTCTCTACATAAAACACAAAATAGGGCTGGGGATGTGGCTCAGTGGTCGAGTGCCACTGAGTTCAATCCCCAGTACCAAAATAAAAGCTCCAGAAGAGCTATGAGGCAGGTAACCTGTATTGTGCATGCCCCACAGTAGTTTGTTTGCAACCCAAGGAGAGAGTGCAGTAACAGCTCACCTTTGTTTGCACACATAAAATCTCCACAAGACTTTTAAAAATACAGATTCCAGGGTCTTGCCTCCCAAGGAAATCTGATTTAATTTCTCTGGGGTAAGGCTGGCCATTCCTGTTTCTCATTAGCTCTCTACGTGATTCCAGGGTGTGTGCCTGGGGTGGAGAAACACTGTCCTATAGTAATACTTAAGGAAATCAATCTACCTTTGATTGTGAATCACATAGGTTAGCATGCTAAAAGAGTTTTGATTTAGGTTAAAATATGGTTTCCTTGGTTTCATCCCAATAGGTCCTGAATCAGTAGGCTTGGCAAGATGCCTGAACCAAGAATCTGCACTTATAGTAAGCATAGGACTGTAATGCAATAGGTCATAAGGCCACACCTTCAGAAACAGTAGTAGAGAGCTATTTTCCTTCCCATATGAAGGCAATGGGTTACTTATGATAAATGAAACCAGGTAAATGGCTTGCATGGATGTCTTCTTAAGAGGGAGTAGAGGGCTGGGCTGTAGCTCATTTGCAGAGCACTTGCCTAGCACGTGTGAGGTACTGGGTTCAATCCTCAGCACCACATAAAATAAGTAAAATAAAGGTGTTGTGTCCATCTACAACTAAAAATATTTTTAAAATAATACAAAGTGGATTTGTTTCCTTGCTTAAGCCAATAAACACAAGAGAAGGATTAATTTCTCTGATTAGTGGACCAATTTGAAATGCAGGTTGAAAACAACCTCTTGTTCCTTCTGCCACGCCATTGGTCCTATTAAGACAATCCCCTCATGCAGTTTGAATTCATTGAGTGTTACAATGAACACATTTGCTTCCTGTCTACCCTTGCAAAGAAGTTCAAGAGTACAATATTCTCATTTTGAAAGATGAAGAGATTGAGGCAGAAACTGACCCTAAGGCAGTGGCTAGATTAGATTGGAAAAAATCAAAGTCTTGATTTGATTTGTGTCAAAAGCACTTTAACATCTCTGGCCTAATTTTATCCTTACTAATTCCTTTATGGAGCTAGTTGGGGACAGGTGTCATTTTCCTCAGAGTTGACCTTATCTATGGGAGGAGACAAGCAACTATTGATGGGATCTGAAAGGCATCTCAAAGCCCCACTGCCAATAGATCACCCCCAAATTGGATGCCTCAAGTTCCCTCTTAAGCAATTATTCCTTTGGGTTAAGTTTTGTTCTCACTTTTCACATTCAAATACTCTATCAATGGGTTGTATGGCATGGGATATTTTTGCAAGTGAACTTTTTCCTGGGTGACAGAACAGGCAAGGGAAATCCCTGAGAATCAAGTGAAAGGACAGCATTGCCCCAAGTGTAAGAGTTCCCAAAGAGGTCACTATGACAGGAGATGTTTTAGATCAGTTTCACCTAATTTCCATGTTACCTAGAGCAGGCCCTGGTCCCCAACTGAAAGATGAGGTGTTCAGAAAATTTTACCATGTTTCTTTGAGATGTGCTCATGGATATGTTCCTCATTAGCAGCAAAACTGTCAAAATTTGAGAATAAATAAATTGTAATGGAATTAAGAAAACTATGTATCTATATAATATTCTCATTTTAAAATGTTAACATGTGGTTAATCTAAAGACTTGCAGAGCTAAATCAGTCTGGGTATTTTAGTCCTCTCTCTATTACTATAACAGTACACCTGAGACTGGATAATTTGTAAAGAAAAGGGGTTTATGTAACTCACAATAGTGGAGCCAGGGAAGTTCAAGGTCAGTTAGCTGCATTGTCGAGCACCTCATGCTATACCATTACATGCTAATTGGTATCACATGATGGGAGAATGCAAGAGTGATGAGCAGGCATGAGTGGAAAAGAGGGTGGGGACAAAGGAACCAACCCACTGTATAACATCCCACTCTTGCAAGAAATAATCCATTCCCATGAGAGCTAATCCAGTCTAAGGAGAAAGACATTAATCCCTCTTAACAAACTAATCACCATTTAAAGACCTAATCACATCTTAAAGGCCCCACCTCCCAAAGCTGTTACATTGGCAACCAAATTTCAACCTGAGTTTTTTTTAAAATATGTTTTTAGTTGTAGATGGACACAATGTCTTTATTTTATTGCTTTGTATGTGGTGCTGAGGATCGAACCCAGGGCCTCACGCATGCGAGGCAAGCACTCTACTGCTAAGCTACAATCCCAGCCCTCAACCTGAGTTTTGGTTGATCAATCACATCCAAATCATATTGCACTCTTATCGATATTTAATTACACTCTTAACACATGGAACAGACATTCTTATTTTCCTCTTTGGTGATGAAAAGCTTTTCTCTTTAACTTCGCACTATCACATGTTAATTTAAAATTTTCGTGCATATTTTCTTTCCAGGTCCTCTACTCCTTCCCATGGTGGCCTGCACATTCTATGAGAAAAAAAAGGGTGGTAGGATATGATCTTAGAGGTGTTAGATGGAAGTTGGATAGGACCAAAGACAAAAATCTGGATTTAGGATGCAAAACTCATGGGTCTGGAAAAATCTAAATATGGGAACCTCACTGTGGAATCTGCTTTACAGGGGATATTTCTGAGAAGATGTGAGTTCACATGGCTTGTTCAAAGCAATCTACTGGGAAATATGTTCTCTCACAGAGGTTAAGGTAAAGCACAGGGGCCAGAGTCACAGGCAGAGTAACTGGGAGGTCAAGGACAGAAGACAATGATCTTTACAGATGAAAGGATGTCACAGGCAGGCAAATGTCTTGCTATAACGGATAGAGATAAGATTACCAAGCTGTTCAAAGATAGGTGGGTAAACATTCATGTTAGCTGCCTGCAGATATTAGCAGCTGGCCCCTTGAACCTGAGAAATGGCAAAAACATAGGCCCTGAGCACCTGGGTTGTAAGGGAAAGGCAGAAAGCCTCTGACTCAAGGCCATTCCACAGGACTGTTGAACATGGTGCTGGCATAAAAACAGACTCACAGACCAATGGAATAGAGTACCCAGAAATGGCCTCATGCATTTATAGCCAACAGATCCTTGACAATGGCATGAGAAATATACATTGGAGAAAGGAGAGCCTCTTCCATAAATAATGTTGGGGAAACTGAATATCCATCTGCAGAAGGTCGAAACTTGAACCCTATCTCTCATCCTGTACACAATCAACTCAAAATGTCTAGCCACAGGACACTAATTTAACAAAAACTATAAATAAATAGCAGAAAGATCAGTAGAATAGAGGAAGAGGTACAGGAGCAGGGAGGATAGAAGGGAAAGGGAAAGTACTGCAGACTGAATTAGAACAAATTATATTCCATGCTTTTATAATTATGTCAAAATGAATCCTAATGTTGTGTATCACTAAAAAGAACCAATAATAAATGGATCAAATGTAAAACCAGAAACTCTGAAATTACTAGAAAAAACAGAGAAACACTAAGACATCAGCACAAGTAATTATTTTCATAGATAAGACCCCAGAAGCACAGGAAATAAAAGCAAAATTCTACAAATGGGATTATATCAAACTAAGAAGCTTCTGCACACAAAGGAAACAACAGACTGGGAAGAGTAGTCTGATAAAAGATTAAAATCCAGAATATCTAAAGAACATAAAATCTCAATAACAAATATTCCACTTTTAAAAATGGGCAAAGGTTATGAATAAACACTCCTCAAAAGAAAAAAAATTCAAATGGCCAACACATTTATGGAAAGATGCTCAACGTTGCTAAAATCAGGCAAATATGAATCAAAACCACAATGAGATATTATCTGACCCCAGTCAGGATATCTATTATCAACAAGACAAAGATAATAATGCTGGTGAGGATAGAGAAAAGAGAACTCTCATACACTGTTGATGGGAATGTAAATTAGTGTATCCATTATGGAGAACAGTACAAAAGTTCCTCAAAAAACTAAAAATAGATCTACCATATGACTTAGCGGTTCCACTTCTGGGTATATATCCAAAGGAAATGAAGACAGCATACAAAATACATACCAGCATGCCTATGTTTATTGTGACAGTGTTCGTAATAGCTAAGATATGGAATCAGCCTAGGTCCCTGTCAATGGATGAATGGATAAAGAAAATATGGTATGTAGACACAATGAAATATTATTCAGCTATGAAGAATGAAATTCTAGTGTTTGCTGCAAAATGAACGTAACTGGTGGACATTATGTTAAGTGAACTAAGTCAGATGCAGAAATACAAGTTCCACATGTTCTCTCTCATATGTGGATTTTTTTAAAAAGTTCATCATAATGTATAATAATGATAACCAGAGTCTGGGAGGGAGAAGAGGATAGTGGGAGATTGAATAATGGGTACTGAAACACTGTTAGATAAAAGTAATAAGTTTTAATGTTCTACAGCACAGTGGGATGATGTTAGTTCACAATAACCTATTACATAAATTATGAAGAACTAGAATAGAGGAGCTTGAATGCTCTAAACATAAAGAAATGATCAAAAAAGATGGAAATGTTCATGGCCCTGGTTTGATCAGTACATAGTGCATATATGTATTGAAATATCACACAGTGCCTCATAGGTATGTGTAATAATTATGTGTTAATAAAAATTTTAAAAACAAAGAACCAAGAATCCCTCCAATGACCTGGGTTATTTATTGGTCCCAGTTCTGCCATGAACTTGTAATTCAGGACTTAGGCAATTCATTTATTTCTAGAATAAAAGAGCTAAGACCAGTCATTCTACACCATGATATGCCACTAATGTATTAAAGTGCTTTCTTATCATTTCTCATTCATAATATAGAGGCATTCACAATCTTGCCTACAGTCAGGGAAATGTATTCTGCATAGAATCATCATCTAATGCGTGTTGAGGAAAAATTTTGAAAATTACCAATCTAGAGCACCATTTCTCACATTTTAATGTCTTTACAAGTTACCTGGGGATATTGTTAAGAGACTTATCTAGATTCAGTAGGCCGAGAAACCTGAGAATCTAAGAATCTTCATTTCCATCAAGCTGTAAGGTGATGCCAATGCTGCTGGTCTATGGGACACACTAGAAGCGTCAATAGTATAGAAGACTTTGCCAGCTTTGAAATTCCATGATCTCTCCCCACTCCTCCCACTCTCTACTGTAGATCGAGATTGACCCCAGCTATTGCACTTTGAAGAGTCTGCTGGTGGGCCAGGTAGGGGAAAGTGAGGAACTAGGAATACTATTGCACAAGTCTGATTCCATATGCTAAGTCCAGTTGCTTGTGTTCTGTACATAATGTGCATGCCAATGGTCCTGATCTAGGTATTATGATGCTACCTGCTCTTAGTTTTGATAGAACTCCTTGCCACCTCATAGTTATAGGCAGGGTAGGCAGCAACATCCTCTCTAGGATTCCATAGCATCAAAGAGTACATTAGTCCATTTTCATTTGGAGGCATGCCCATAAAGGCTGAGAAAGAGATCACTGGGAGGAAAGGTAGTGGATTCATGTGGGAACATTTCTCAGGACTTCTGGCACTCAAACATGCACCCCAATTTACTTTTTTGCTTCCATGTGTAATTGCATGCCAGCACAGTATCTTGCACAGATTGGTGTTGACTAAATAGTTGTGAATGAATCAAGCAATTAGTGCTAGAGTTTACTTAAAGAGCTTTCTTTGGAGAATGCAGCAGCAGGAGTAACAGAAATAGCAGGAGCCAGAGAGCAAGGAGGCATGCATTTATTCTGTCATAGTTGTCTGAAGTGTCCCTGCCCTTGTACTCCCCTTTTTTGTTTGGTAATCACAACAGGATGCACCTGCCCAGACATGGGAACTCTAGCTGGGTAGATAGGAAAGCTACTACAAAGCCCCTGTTAATTAAAAAGCATTTGCAACTGGAATTGTCTTGTGACTAACACAAAGTGCCCTACCTTAAACCTGATGGGCTTAACGTCTACAGGCTTTGAGACTATACAATGAACAGACTCAGGATTATCTGCTAATCCTGGAACCAGCAAAGGAAATAAGATCTGTCCAAAGTCACCTAGTTGTCTGTTATTTATCATGTCAAAAGCAAAAATTAAATTGATGAACAGCCAGATGGTCAAGGAAATAAAGAACATTTTGTGCAGATTTGTTAGTGAAAATGAAGTTTAAGCCTTTGGGGCTCAAATTTCCTCTGCTTCAGTACTCCTTGGTCCTTCTTATCTCAAAATCTCTAGCTAAGGAACAGCACCAGTGGCCATGCTGGATACAGAACAATCTACTCAGTTTACAGCAAGTTTTCCAAAATCTAGGGACATATGCCCTTTCAAAGAGGAAACTAATTAAACCAATGGGGAAGATTGAAGAGGAGACTAATGGGGCAAAAGTGGAAGTGGGGGTGCACTTTGCACTGATCTTACCTAGAAGATGTCTAGCTGGACCACGTCTAGCTTGCCTGTGTGCCATGCCTGTTAATTGGGACTCCTCTGGCCCCACTAGGCAGATTTGCCACGAGGAGTTAACACAACTTGTCCCAGTCACCCTAAATCTGTTCATTATACAGATGCATTTTGAGAATAGGCTTGGAATGTTTGTCACTGAAATGTTGGGACAGGATAAGAGTTGGTCTCTGGCTTAAAGGAGGACTCTTCTGTAGCCTCCTGGCCCCACCAAATGACCTGGTCTTCAAACTAGACAGTCTGGGGTCCAAAAAGACTAGTGAAACCACCAAGTATTTTGTGAGCTGAAATTGAGAGGTGAGTGTGCTCCCCTGTGACCAAAGCCTGAACTGCAACCCAGGAGAGAGGACCCAGCAGTTCTTCCTGCTAAAGCCTCACCATAATTCCTGTGCGGTTGCTTTGTTTTCCAGGGCAGAGGGGAAAATGGAGGATATTTAGAAGAGCTTTAGAGGAAAATCTAAATTCTGCTTCCAGTATTACTAATTTTCTGTTTGAAAATTAGCAACTCTTTAGTAAAACCCTCAATACAATGAGCTCATTAGGGTCTATGTGTGATAAAGAGTAGCTACTAATGGCTCTTAATGCTGAGTAAGTGGAATACTCAGAATATTACTTATTTAATAAAAAGTAATGGCTGTGTCACTGCAGCGAGGAGAGTGATGCTAAGAGGCCTCTTCACATGTATGTCCCTTTTAGTGCTAGCCTTTGTCACAGCGTACACGTTCGAGAAACTTGAAACAAAAAGGACTCATCCCTACCTGTAACAACCACTACAAAAAGGCACCCAGAAAGTGCTTTCAGTCCATTTGCCCAGCGCTCCTTGGTACTTCCAACTAATCCTCAACCTCTTTGTGGTTCTAAATGTTGGAGAACTGAACTAATGGAAATGGACCAGAGAGTAAGGAAGCCTCGTTTTCTCCCCTCTGAACCAAATCTCCACTAAGAAGTGAGATTTTGTCAATGGTGAGATCTGTGTCCTCATTTAGAAAATGCAAGGCTTGGACTTGAGGGCCTTAAGGGCTGGTACTTGCAAGTCTGGGTTTCAACACTCCTGAGCTTCTACTCAGTCTGAAATGGAAAGGGGCCCTTACTGAAGTACACTCCTGAAGCGTGGTATCGACTGGTTGATTAAAAGCCAAAACCACTTTGCTGGCTTGCTGGCTTCTGGATTTCTTCCACAGACCAGAGTGTTGGAGTAGTACCCTATCACTCTCCTTGGCTAGAAGCAATTTGAAAGCTGCTACCTTTTCATTATCTTTTTACTGGATTATTTACATATTCATAATATAATGTTCCCCATTTTGTGGTGTGGAGGTCTCTCTGCCAGGATTCTTTGGTTCATTCAGTTATAAGCCACAAGATGCAATGGAACTAGACATTCCTAAAATCCTGTCTTATTTTCCCCAAACAGTGACAACAATCCCCACAATTCACCTTTCTTTCAGGGGCAGGCAATTGTGCTCTCCTGCAGACACCTTCATATCCCAACTCAACATCATGATCTTTCTCTTTCTTCTTCTAGCAGATGATTGCTGTAGCATTGTTATCGTTGCTTCATTATGATGCTAGGTCACTATACATATTAGCACAAATACTATTTTAAATACTGTACAACAAACCAAAGCTGCAATCTGTGCAAGAGAATATACACCAAGCAAGTAAGTATATTGGGAATGAATATAATAAATAAGGGAATGCACATAAAGCCAAAAAACTAAAACGAGTTACCCTTCTTTATTTTGGAAATGCGTATGTATTTTGTAGGAACAAATTTGCATGATAAGTCTGTCTATATGCTAGAAAAACAGAGGTAAACTCATATATTGCATTTATTTATTTATTTATTTTGGGGGGACCAGGGATCAAACTCAGGGGCACTCGACCACTGAGCCACATCCCCAGCCCTATTTTGTGTTTTATGTAGAGACAGGGTCTCACTGAGTTGCTTAGCGCCTCGCCATTGCTGAGGCTGGCTTTGAACTTGTGATTCTCCTGTCTCAGCCTCCCAAAGTGCTGGGATTACAGGCTTGTGCCACTGCTTAGTCCTCATTTATGTTCCTGTGGAAATGTGTAAGACCTCTGTCACAGTACTTAACCACATTCTCTTTTTTAAAAAATAATTTTTAGTTGTTGATGGACTTTTATTTTATTCATTTATTTATATGTGGTGCTGAGGATAGAACCCAGTGCCTCACACATGCTAGGCAAGTACTCTGCCACTGAGCCACAACCCCAGCCCCCACATTCCCTTCTTATTTACACTCACAAGGCTATGATTCTTTCAAGGCAGCACTCGTAGTTCATTCATCTCATTGTCCACAGCACAATGTCTAAGTCATTAGGAGGTCAATAAGCATATATTGAATAAACACACCATTTATATACATTATTCAACAAAAAAACAAAGAAAAATAATTTTACATTGCTGTCAAGGAAAACAGGTATACCCATCAGCTGCTGATGTCATTATATATTGCCATACTATTTTTAGGGCTCAATTTCTATCAAAAGCCATAATATGTTACCAGCCTCATACCCAGTAAACTTACCCCTATAAATATCTCCTAAGGCAATAATTCAAAAGAAGAAAATAGATATATGCACAAACACATTTATAACAATACAGTAATATAATGGGAAGAATATTGAAATGGTTTAAAGAGTTTCCAACAATAGGAAAATTATTAAGTGTAATATATCAGGTTGGTGGAATAATAGGCAAATATTGAAAATGCCAGATAAGATATTGTGTAACAATAAAGAGTATTTATGAAGCTTTGGAAAATTGCAAAAGGAGAATTCAGCATCATATTTACTACAATTGTAGCTAAGTAAATTATGTCAGTATATAAAGAAGGTTTGGGAGGGAAAAGGTGGTAGAAGTTGAAAATATTTTCTTTTGGAATATCATTTAATATGGTTATAACATTATTTTAATATTTCAAAACTAAGTTACAAGTAGGCCCTATCTTGAAAACAGATTGCACTCCTGAGATTCATCTATAAGTCAGGTGTTTAGTACACGAAAATATTATACATGATGGTTGTAGAGCTCCCAACTATTTCAGAATATTCTACTGCAGTTAAACAAAATATAACTTTTAAAATTCTTTTGAATTCTTGTGGTACTTAAGGAAAAACAGGTTTAATTATATGAAGAAAAGAAAGTATGTTTGTAGAGATTCTAAAGGGCTTTTTGGACTAATTCAAGGACTTTAGCAGGTTAGGGTACTGTTTCATTTCATCATTTATAAAATTTTTAAATTCCATATTACAATTTACAAATTTCTCCTTGGTTCAAGAGCATCGCTTTTATTACTCTTACACATTATAGACATGATTGGGGACATATGTTTTTTTCTTTGAGATAAACCAATGACATGAGTAGAGAGGGACATAAAAAAGAAATTTTCCTGAGATAAATCCAAAGTTAAGAAAAAAACAAGTAAAAGACAGTTGAAGCAGATACATCCAAAAATGTAAGAGAGAGATCAAAATAAAATTGAATAAAGACAAGGTCAAGTTTATTTCTGGTGATATTTTGACTGAGCCTCCTACATTTAAAAATGAAACTAAAAACATTGAATGAAATATTCAAAGGTCTGGGACTGTAGCTCATTGGTGGAGCACTTGCCTAGCATGCACGAGGCACTGGGTTTGATCCTTAGCACCACATAAAAATAAACAAATAAAATAAAGACATTCTGTTCATCTACAACTGCAAAAAATTTTTTTAAAAAAGAAATATTAAAGCATTTAAGAGTTTCAATGAACTGGCAAAACAGTTACCAGTCCAAAATGTACTACTGAATTAAGGAAATTTACTCAACCTGTGGAATCACAATTTGAAGTTTTGTGGCCTCCTGAGGGTGGGTGACAGAAGACTAAACTCACACCTATCCAAAATGGGGAGTCTAATACTGATTATATAATTATAATGCCTTGATGCCTTGTGTGGTTAAAAAGAACAGAATAGAACTAAGAAATATAGCAAATCTCCATCTATCTATTTATCTATCTACCATCCATTTACCCATCTACGTCAGAAGAGTGAATTCAATTAGTGTTCTAAATTCTAATAATTGTCCAAGAGAGTAAGAATATAATCAAAATATTTTGAAAAGTTCAGCATTCATGTTGCCATTTCAAAGATAACCATTAAAACAGAAACGAAGTCTATAACTTCCAAATTAGTAGGGAGGAAAATGGAATGGGAAAATAGATGAAATCCATCAAAAAATTAAGAAAGAAGCACAGAACAAGTTGTACAAATAGAAATAGAAGCGCTGAGGCAAATGGAAATCACAAAATAATATGATAGATATAAATCCAAAATAGATCATTAATTATATCAAATGTAAGTGGACTAAAAGCTCCAGCTAATAAGAATGACATTCAGAGTAGTTTAGTAAAAAAAGAACAACTACATGTTGTTTATAGGAGAAACATTGGAAAGAGAAAGATACATAATGGTAAAGGTAAAAACATGAAAACAGTGTGTGCCATGCTAAAGAAAAGATGTTCAGTTTAACTAGGTTAGTATCTGATAAAACAGATGTTGAGGCACACATCGTTTCTGAAGATGAAGAGGTTCACTTTGTAATAACAATGATTTTAAACCACAAGAATGACATGCCAATTTTAAATGTGTTTGCCAACATTATAGCCTCAAAAATATATAAGCAAGCAAATGGACTATACAAAGAAATAAAGGCTTTCTCTCCCTCTGAAGATAGCCTGCATTCTCTCTTAAATGTATATTCCTGGCTCTGCCTCAAAAGGCATCTTTCTCTTGAGATCACCTCATTCTCCCTTTAATATATATCTAATTTCCTAAATAAACCTCTGTGTCAAAAAACAAGAAAGAAACGGGCTCACAATCTTGGGAAATTTTTGACACATCCTTCTTAGTAATTCACAGAACAGAAAAAAAAATCCCACAATAATATACAAGATTTAAATAATACATCTAACAAAATTGTTATAAGGGACAGAGAGAGCTCTTTATTCTTTTTTTTTTTAATTTTTTTTTTAGTTGTAGATGGACACAATGTCTTTATTTTATTGCTGTGTATGTGGTGCTGAGGATCGAACCCAGGGCCTCACGCATGCGAGGCAAGCGCTCTACCGCTGAGCCACAATCCCAGCCCACTCTTTATTCTTAACAACTACAAAATATGCATTTTCCCCCAAGCATGCATGAAACTTTTTATAAAATTCCAACTTCAACAAATTTTCAATCTTTAGAACCACATAGTTCACATTGTTACAACAATGAAATCAAGGCAAAAATGAAGAAGCAAAAGATAACAAGAAAATACACTGATAATTAAGAAATGACAGTTTATATATGTGAAATGATAAATTATGAGAAAATTGAAAAGTAATTTGAACTGAGGGACAATGGAAACCACAATGAGAGACTATTACCCGAGAAAATGGCAAGAATTTAGTGTTCTGACAATACCAAGTGGCTGGTGAGTCTGCGGAGCACTGTGAACGCTTTTTTACTAAACTACTCTGAATGTCTTTGTTATTAGCTGGAGCTTTTAGTCCACATTATTGATTGAAATGCGAATTGAAAACCCAGGTATCTATATGAACACATACATATATTTAATAAACACTTTTTAGCACTACTGGGGATTGAACCCACGACCTTGCACATACTAGGCAAGCACTTTACCACTAAGCGATACCCCCAACCTAACACATACATGCATTTTGTCATTTTGTGACACATCAACCTACTCCTAGATATATACACTAGAGACCTTTTTGTGTGTAGGGGGGAGGTTACTGGGAATTGAACCCAAAGGTGCTTAATTACTGAGACACATCCCCAGCCTTTTTTTATTTTTTACTTTGAGACATGGTCTCGCTAAGTTACTTAGAGCCTCACTAAATTGCTGAGGCTGGCCACTCCTGAGTTGCTGCGATCACATGCCTGTGCCACTGTGCCCAGCAAGACCTTTCTGTGGTGGTGCTGAGGATTGAACCCAGGGCCTTACACATGCTAGGCAAGTGCTCTACCACTGAGCTACACCCTGAGCTCCCATACTAGAGACTTTTGCACATGTATCCCAGGAGATGTGCACAGGAATGTTCCTAGCACTGTCGGTTTGGAATTACTCCAACTGAAAGTAGCCCAAATGGTGATGATAATAACATTGATAATAACAGTGCTGATAATAACAACAATAAAGTGGATCAACAAATTATAAAATAATGTTGTTAATAATGATCATGCAGAGAAATAAATTGTGGAATGTTCTTACAATGGAATGCTGCAATGCAATGAAGGGGAATGAGCTACAGGAACATGCAGCAACATGGATCAGTCTCATAAAATGATGAGTGAAATATGCCACTTAGCCCATTTATGTGAGTGAGTTTTCTTTCAAAAGCAGCCAAACTCGAGCTGGGTATGTATAGAGAGCTTGCTTAGCATGTGTGAAGCCCTGGGTTTAATCCCAAGCACTGCCAAAAACAAATATAAAAAGGCAAACTGAATTTTTAAGATGCACACCCAGGCCAGGCATGGTGGTGCACACCTGTAATCCCAGCGACTCTGTAGACTGAGGCAGGAGGATCACAAGTTCAAAGCCAGCCTCAGCAACTTAGAGAGGCCCTCAGCAACTTAGCAAGACCATGTCTAAATATAAAAAAAATGGTTGGGGAAGTGGCTCAGTGGTTAAGCACCCCTGGGTTCAATCTCCAGTACTCAAAAAAAATTAAATTAAATTAAAAAAAGCATACCCAGCAGGTACTAGTATAAAAATAAGGAAATGATTAACATAAAGTCAGATTGTGATTTCCTCTGTGAGGATGTGTGAGAGGAGGAAAATGATTGGGAAAGAAATGAAGGGAGCTTCAGAGACTTTGGCACTGTTCCCCTTTTAACTGGGGCAAAACGTACACAGGTGTTCTCTTTAATATGATCCTTTAAAACATGCTAGACTTGGGTGTTGCTCAATGATAACAGCACTTGCCTGGCATGTGAAAGGCCCTGGGTTCCATCCTGACACCACAAAAACATAAGTAAAATGTGTATATTTTATACACTGCTGTATGTGTGATTTACCTCACAAACCTTAACTCTATACAATATATAAACTTTTAAAAACAGCAAGTAAAAGTGGGCCACTTCCTCTTTAACTTCTTTTGCTACTCATTTATCAAGGAGTCACTAAACAAATATTCAGTTCCTACAATGGGCCAAGTTTTGTTGGAGAGAAGATCCTGAAGATATAATGATAAAGAAGGCAAGGTCCCTGTCTCAAACCTTTCATGTTAAAAATGACAGGAAACTGGGGCTGGGGCTGGGGCTCAGTGGTAGAGCACTTGCCTAGCATGTGTGAGGCACTGGGTTTGATCCCCAGCACTACATACAAAATACATAAATAAATACAATAAAGGTTTAAAAAATCTTATAAAAACTCTTTAAAATGATAGGAAAACTAGCACAAACTGGCTTACAAAACTGAAATGTTTAGAGTCAAGTTTAGCCTCATGTGAGGCTTGATCTAGCAATTACGAGGGTTCTCTCTGTCCTGTTCTCTGCATGTCAATTTTATCTTCAGGTTTCATGTGATGCCCCCAAACAGTGGCAAATGTTCCCCTCCTGGTTATAAATGCCTGCAACAGCTATAAACCCCACATCTTCACACTCATGGAAGAGAGAGGCTGTGTTCCACCATTTGCAGCAAATGTCCTGGGGTGTGTTACCATCTCTGAAGCAATCAGTAGAACTTTAGGAGGGGGAATAAAGTACGTGGCTGGGCTTGGAGTTGGTAATAGGGTCAACATATTCACTCCAAGCAGATGGCTGAAAATAGTATTTGGAGTGTTCCTTCAATCATGAGTCAGTGGTCATCACCCAGAGAAAGGAAAATGAAAATTAAAAAGATAACTAAAATCATTATATATAGTCATGTTGTCATGGAGCATAACTTTTCAGGAGGGATAGGGGAATCAGACAACAATAAGTAAAAAAGCAAGATAGAGTTGATGGCTATGACAATAATATGATAGAATGTAAATTTTATGAAAACAGGGATTTTAAAAATCTCTTTTCCTCACAGCAATATAC
>PVHX01026977.1:0-20014 GCA_004024805.1 Geosciurus inauris | reverse complement strand
TTTTGTTTCTTGGTTTTAAATCCCTTATTAGGCTTTCCCTTAGCAGTGGAATGTACTCCAACTCAGTTTGGCCCGGGGAACTGTCGGGGCTTTTTTTTCTATTACCTCCTGGATTAATATTAACAGGGAAAGCCTGAATGGACGTGGGTGGGGCTTCAGAAGCTTGCTAAATGGTAGGCTACAGTTTTCACCGAAAGGACAAGAAGGCAGCTGGCTCTGAGTCAGCGGTAAGGATCCGCCCTCAAAGCAAGATGGCGTTGGCTCCTCCCTACTTGGTGGCTTCCTCCTATCAGAACAAAGGCAAGATGGCGCCTGCTTCCCGCCATTTGAACTAAGTGGTGGGAGGCTTTGGGTCAGAGGAAGACAGTATGGCGGGGGCCCAGGAGATTCCCCGGAGGAGCCGAGGGAGGAAAGCCCTGTGGGCTCCGGACTTTGGAAGAGCACTCAGAAGGTACTAAAAGATTGCTCTTTTCCTCCTGAGCCGGAGAGCTAAGGGTCAAGTTTCCATAGAAGGTCCCCTTTCAGAGGGCGCCTCGGGGAAGGGAGGGGCTGTTTGTTGTCCGATAGGAGTTCCCTTCCTAGAGCGCCTCTCAGAGGGGTTGAATTCCCTTTCTTTGTTGTAGGAGGCGGATCAGGCGCAAAACAACCGTTTAGAGCCATAAGCATGGGGTATATTCCTACAGGAGAATTCGCTCATGAATCAGTTCCTCGTTTGCGGATCAATCATTCCACTTTGTTCCAAGTATCCACATTAAAGAAATTCACCACCGGGAGCCATGGCACTATGCATATAAGCCCCTCCCAGACTCTCTCGGCTTACGTATCTGAAATCTCTAAGCTTCTGCTTTTAAGCATGTATTTCAGTGCTTTAAATGCAGAATCATCTACTTTTGAAGAAGATGAAGATTGCCCCATCTCTCCGGGGAAGCCTTACCTTGATTCCCTGTGATTACTCAGTCCACTGAATTATATATAAGTCAGGTCCCTGCAATGTTCCAGGTTCGTTGACCCTTCACGTTCCTGCTCAGGCACCAGATATTGGGATTCTCCCAGCTAGATAGCAATCTCCCCTTTGGCCAGCGAGTGAGAGGAGCCCCCTGGGAACCCCCAATGAGATCGGACTGAGAGAGGCAGGCCGCCTGGCACAAACCGCCATGCACCAGGGGGTCTCGTCTAAGCAAGTACCAATTTATTGAGGGGGTTCACAGGCTTATATAGGAAAGAGGGTCCAGTGGTGTCTGGTTTCTAAGCTAAGAATGCGGAAGGGGCTGTCCACCTGAAACAGTATAGGGTTACTCGGCTAAAGCAGTACGGGGGCAGAGGTCAGCCAATAAGAGTGCGGAGAGGTGGCTTCTCAGGCAGCGTGGTCAGCACTGAGCTGACTGCGCCATCTTCTGGCACGCCCCCACACAGGGTACAGATTTATCCTGTTTTAGGTTTTCATGAAGGATCTTGGAACGTTTCCCCATGGGTAAGGGGGACTGCTATAGCTGCCCCTTCCTGCTAAAATAGAGTATCTTTTGCATAGCAACAAGCTCTCTTTGAGGCAGACTCTCTCACACCTTTTGTCTGCAAACCTACCACTAACAACAAAGAGGAAGCTTCAAACCTGCTGACATTCTGTTGACAGTGTAAAATCTTGGTGATAGGAAGCTTAATTATGGCAAGGGTCTTGTGGGTGGGGGTACCTTATCTGCTCCAAGAGCAACCGTGATATTCCAGCCTGCCTCTGTGGCAGCAAAGCCCCTGCTGTTCTACGGTGCTGCAAGCCCTCAGGAGGACCCCTGCAGGCAGCAGAGCATGTGAGGCAGGTGCTGAGTGTCTAAAATACATGCTGTACCCTGGAGGGAGTACAGCGATGCACACTAGCTCACTGAGTCTTCTCAGCAGCCCAGGAAGTCATTGATATCATTGATTTGTGATTATTGTTGTTGTCTTTTGGATGGGGAAGTGCAGGCCAGATAAATGAAGTACTTTTCCAGTTCTGATGCCATATCCTTTGCCCTTCACCCTCAGCTTGGAGCAACCAGAGAAGTTTCTAGAAGGTGAAGGGAACTCAGCTGGTCCTGGGGCATAGGACATGTGTTAGTCATATTTCTGTCACTCTGACAAAATACCTGACAAACATACTTAAAAGGCAGAAAGATTTATTTTGGCTTCTGGTTTCAGAGGTTTCAGTCCATGGTTGGCTGGCTCTATTGTTTCTTGGCCTGTGGTAAGGCAGAACATGCTGGAAAGACATAGCAAAGCAAAGCTGCTTACCTCATGAAGGCCAGGAAGTAACGGGGTAGGGATGGGGCCAGGGACCAGATAGAGTCCCCAAAGATATAGTCCCCAAGGGTATGCTCCCTTCCACTGCGTCTCACCTCCTGCATTTTCCGCCACCTCCCACAAGTCAGTTCAGCTAGGCTCCATCAATGGATTAATCCGCCCATGAAGTCAGAGCCCTCATGATCCAGTCACTTCCTAAAAGCCCCACCTCTGAACATGACTGTACTGGGGACCAAGCCTGCAACACATAAGCCTTTGGAGAACATTCCAGATGCAGATCATAACAGGACAGAACAATGAGCAGAACATCTGGGAGGAACCGTCAAGGACAGAACCTCTAAGAGGAGAGACAAGACCCAGTGTGTTCTGGAGAGGTGGCAGGTGAGTGTGACCACATCCCAGCCCTCCAGGAGGCCCCCAAGCCTCCTGTGAGAGTCTGACCTCATCACTATTGCCTGGACACTGACTGTCTGGCAGCTTAGGCCAGAGGTCAGGATGCCTGGGTTTGATCCTCAGTGGTGAGCGACATGTAACTGTGTTACTTCATTGCTCTGTGCCCCGGTCTCCTCGTCTGTAAAATAGGGGCAACAATAACCAATGCCAGCCCTGTGCTCACTGTGTGAACTCTTGCGCCTGAGGGCATTGTGTTCAGTGCTTCATTTGCACTCAAGGGCTTTTTTGAGGACTGATTATGTGTGCAGAGAGTGTGGCACAGGGGCTGGGGTTGTGGCTGAGCAGTTAAGCACTTGCCTCACATGTGTGGGGCACTGGGTTCAATCCTCAGCACCATATAAAATGAATAAAGGTATATTTAAAAAAAAGAGTGTGGCCCAATGGGTGGCACATAATAAGTGCTCAACATGCATGAGTCCTTATTTTTAGAAGGAGTGACCTCCTGGCCAGAAGCCTCTGCCTAATCTTTTAGGCCTGACCTGAAGGGTCTTGGGGAAAGGTGACTGCTCACCAAAGGAGCACAGCCGGTCTCTGGAGGATTGCAGGCAGGGACTCAGCAGGCCCCACAAGCTGGTCATTCTTTCCATGTGTCTGAACTCCTGGCCTGGGCACCCCAGGCCCCTTGGGTGGATGGGAGACATTCTGTCCACACAAAGGGAAGCTGGAGGACATGGCGATCCACTCTGACTCGGTCCTCCATACGTTCTCACTCACTTTCCACTCCCCCTCCCCGTGGAGGAACTCCTGTTTGGGTTTCCTCTCTTATCCCTCACTTCTGTGTGCCTGAGTGGGCCGGCGCAGCCGTTCTGTGGATAGGATGGAACAGAGGCTGCGCTTCTTGCTTAATCTTCAGTCCAGTCTCCCATAAATGACTAAAGGCTGGACTGTGCCTCGTGTCTTTACCCAGCACTGGGCTCTCTCCAGCTCTGCTCAGCCCGTGGTGGTGATCAGTAGTCCATCCTGCCCTTCAGCAATAACATGACCTCCTGAAATCATCACTGTCATCATGTCACTGTAGCATGTGATGCCATCCTGTGGCCTGTTTCCAATGCTACCATGTTTGGACTTCTCACAGGCAGCCCTGTGGTCTCTCCAGCCTGTCCCCAACATCCCCCGCTCCTCCTGCGCCTGCTAACCCCACACAGGAGGCCCCTCATGGTTTGGTGTAACTCCTGCTCTCCTCAGAGCCTCTTCTAGGAGCCTCCCCTGGCTCAAGTCTGATACAGTCTGATTAGATCCTCCTTCTGTGCCCCCAGAGCACTCTGTGTTGTCACTGATATTGCCATTTCCACACTTCATAACAATCTCGCATTGCAGGTCGCTTCTTAGGCGCAGGAGCAATCTTACTGGATTTTAGATACCTGTACCTAGCAGAGTTCTGGGCCCCAGGAGGCATTCAGGAAAGATGTGGTAAAGAGGGCAGGCAGGGAGGGGAGAGGAAGGAAGGAAGAAAAATGTGAGGAAGAAAATTTAAACTCTGGTTCGGCCTTAGAGGCCCTTCCAGAGCAGATTCCTCCGCAGCCTCCTTTCCTGTTACCTCCAGCCCTGCTGAGCACTTTGCAGCACACAGCACTCTCCCCTGCAGCTCTCATGCTGTGCCCTGTCTGGAACCTGGGACCTGGCACTCACCCCTTTTCCCATCATGACATCCATCTGTCTGTCTGGGCACCCGTCCATCCATCCATCTGTTCTTCTATCTGTAATTTGACTCCACCTGCATGAATGGAAGTGCCACAACAGAGGACTTTTGTCTCTTCCACCTATTTTAGACCAGTTTCCCTACAGAAAGGACCTGAGGCAAAGGTTTTTAAGGGTGCAACCTGTGGAAGCAGCATCTGGAACAGTCCTGGCAACAAGGTGTGCAGAGGAATTTTTCTTTCTTTCTTTCTTTTTTTTTTTTTTTTTTGGTACCAGGATTGAACCTACAGGTGCTCTACCACTGGGTTTTATCCCCATTCTTTTTATTTTATTTATTTATTTTTAGATTTTTTTGTAGTTATAGATGGACAGAATGCCTTTATTTTATGTTTGTTTGTTTGTTTGTTTTGGTGCTAAGTATCAAACCCAATGCCCCATACATTGCTAGGCAAGCACTCTGCCACTGAACTAGAGCCCCAGCCCTATTTTTGTTTTGCAACAGAGTTTTACTAAGTCACCCAGGCTGACCTTGAGCTTGCGATCCACCTGCCTCAGCTTCCCGAGTCGCTGGGATTACAGGCATGCACCACTGGACCCAGCTAAGTGAATAAGTGAATTCTTCCTTCACAACTTCCCTTCTTTGTGAAGCTTGCACTCCCTTGTCCATCTCCTCCTCAGGCCTCCAAGGAAACCCCCCTTGTGTGTTCCTGTATGCCTTCTGCCTAGCACTGCTTTTCCCAGGCCACCATTGGGCTATATGCCTATTTTAGCCCAGCTTCCCTACGGAAAGGACTGAGGCAAAGCCTTTTTAAGGGTGCAATCTCGTGGAAGCAGAATGAGAGAAGTGGGAAATGAGACAGGAAGAGGGAGCCAGCATAAGAGGTCAGAGAAGTCCTATAGACTCTGCTGTGTCTGGACTGTGACAACCTCCCCCATTCATATGTCAAAGCCCTGACCTCCAATGGCATGGTACTGTAGTTTAGATCTGAAACATCCCCCGGAGGCTCGTGTGTTTAAGGGTTGGTCTCCAGCTTGGAGCTATTGGGAGGTGGTGGAAACTTTAAGAGATGTGGCCTAGTGGGAGGTTTGAGATCTTTGGGGGTGTGCCCTTGAAGAAGACTGTGGAACAGCTGGGTCTTTTCCTCTTTGTCTCTTGTTTGTTCCTTTCCACAGGGTGAACATGTTGCTCTACCACACACACCTGCCATAATGTGCCATTACAGGCTCAAAGTAAATGGGTCAATTGGTCATGGACTGAAACTTCTAAAACTATGAGCCAAAATAAACATTTTCTCCCTATAAGTTGATTTCTCTCAGGTATTTGTTACAGTAATGGAAGGCTGACTAACACAGATGGCATTTGGAGAAGGATATTTGGGAGGCAATTGGGGAAGTAGGTCTTACGGGTAGGGACCTCATAGGATCAGTGCCCTTATATGAACACTGTCATGGGCATTAACTCCCCTGCACTGTTAGCTTGTGTTACTTGGCTCCACAGAGCAGCTGAACCTCAGAAGGTTTGATCCAGTCCTAACAGTGGGCAGGGTCAGTTGTCTTTCCTTGTCAACTAACACATGAGAGTTCCCTGTGACAATAGCAGCTAGACTTTAAGGCCACTATAGTCTAGACTTCTAAGGCCTTAGCTAGACTTTAAGGTCATTTTAGTCAGGATTGCGCTAAGCCCACTGTATTAGTGAGGGTTCTCTAGAGGAACAGAATCCAGAAGAAGTATAATTATAAAAGGGGATTTATTAGGTTGGCTTACGCGACCAGAAGCTGAATAGTCCACAATGGCTATCTGCAGGCTGGAGAGCTGGAAGAACCGGTAGCTGCAAGAAGCTGAAGCCCCAGAACAAGAGGGATCAATGGTGCTATTCTAGTCTGAGACCAAAAGCTTCTGGAGAATCACTGGCAGAGTCCACTTTGGAAGAGTGAAGAAGCAAGAGTCCAATATCCTCAGATGATCCCAGCAGGGATCAAGAACCCATTCAAGAAGAATCGAGCTTGCATCTGCTGCTACTGCTTTGTTCTTCCACTTTTTATTCCATCCAAATCATCATCCTATTAGATGGTGCTGCCCATGCTTAGGAAGGATCTCCATTTCTGTTGGTTGTCCCGCATGCCAATCATTCCTAGACATGCCCTCATCAACACACACTCTTAATCCTTGGCATCTCTTAATCCAATCAAGTTGACAATTCAAATTGACCATTATACCCACTCTGGCCAGGGAGTAGGCTAAACAGATGCAGGGTGGGGCTTAATGGGTCTAGAATCTTGTCTGTTCCCCAGTTGAGCTAAGTGTTCCTTGAGGGCAAGATCCTGGCCTGTCCCTTGCCTGTCCCTTGCCTGTCCTTAGCACTCAACACAGCCTGACCCAGCATGGGTCAAGAATGAATAGGGATATGGGGAACATTTATCACTCTGAGTGCTATGGAATATAGATAAAAATCTTGTGTCGATGAAGTCTGCACAGTTAGGACTTTCTGAGCAAATTTCACTGAAACCCAGGGTCCACTGAAGAGCAAACCTTGAAGTTATTTCTAGCTGTATAGACAGAGAAATCCAGAGAGATTGACCTAGTCCTAGAGGCATGTGTTTGCATTTCCATGGAGAATGGAGATTTGGTTTACCTACAGCCAGAGAGACTGCTTTACAAGCCAATGAATGCAATAAGAACTCAGGCCCTTAGGTTTCCTAGGAGACCCTTCTGAAAGGGGCCTCCTTCCCCTTTGAAGCTGAAGAAAATCCTTTTTCTGTCCTTTTTCACCTATGATGCAGATTCCGTTGCATAATCTTCATGGCTTTCATTGTGTCCCTTCAGGGAAAGAATTGGAGGGTAGGAGTCAAGCCATTATTTTTGCTTTTGTGTGTGTGTGTATGCTGGGGATTGAACCCAGAGGGGCTTAACCACATTCCCAGCCACCTTTTATATTTTATTTAAAGACAGTGTCTCTCTGAGTTTCTTAGGGCCTCACTAAGTTGCTGAGGTTCGGTTTGAACTTGTGATCCTCCAGCCTTAGCCTCCCAAGCTAAGGGGATTATAAATGTGTGCCACAGTACCCAGATTATTTTTTGCTTTTTGAATTAGATGGATAATCTACCTAATATAGATCATCCTGTGTGTGCATTCAGGATATTTAAGATGAATATTAAAAATCCAACAGTTTCCCCTCATCTGAGCACATTTCCTATGTTGTAGGAACCCCAAATGGGGAAATAAGCGGGAAATCTCCATGAAATCAGTGTCCTCCTGCCTGAGACAACTAAAGTGTGGGCATACCTCTTTAGTACACTGGCTGCTCCTCCTGGGCTTTGCTCCTTGAAGGAGTTACATGAAGATGACTGGTCACTAGGGATTGTTAACAGAGGAATAGAGATCCTGGCCATTAGGGAAGTGACAATCATCTTTAGTGGCAACAGCAAGTATCCAGGTGGCCATGTCAGAATGATGTAGAGGAGGATCTCAACTAAAAGCAAAAATAACTGAAGCAGGGACAGACCTCAATGAATCACCAATGCTTTTTATTAAGCAGTGGAGGGGCACAATTCCAGGAGAGAAAATGGTCATGGGCTACAACAAGTGTCTGAGTTTTATAGGGCTTCACAGGGCCAGGTCACGGAAGGAGTCAGTCAGTTTCTTTTGGCAGACTTACTTAGGGTGGGGCAGAGGGCATGTAGGGAGGTTCCCTGGGGCCTATTGTACTGGGGATAGCTGGTTCAGTCAGGTGAGTGTCAGGTGTGAGTTCCTTCTGTGTTCTCTCCCATTTTCCTTCCTGCCTTCCCTTTAGCCAAGGCCTTGGCTTCTGAATGACAAAAGCTCCCATTTACCACAGGCATCTCCCTACACACATGGCAAGAAGGTGAGTGGGAGAACAGCTGTAGACAGGGGAAGTGTCCTGGGGTTTATTCTCCATGTCCTTCATTCCAGACTCTGAAAGGGGTATAATGAATTGGAGTGACATGTCATATATGGCTACTTCCTGCTGAGAAGGGGTGAAATGGGGGATCCTCTCTCAGAATCCTGGAAGAGGATACAGAGACTCTGGCAGTTGAGGCTAAAGGAGGTTGTACATGGAAGAGGGTTTAGGGTTGCTGCAGGCAATCTTGTCCCGTGGTGGTTTCTGGGAATCAAATCATGAATGCAGAAGGATGATGGCTTTGATGTGTCCCCTGGGAAGCAATTTGAGCCAAATGGGTCACTTTACTAAGAAGTTGTCTCTGTATGAAGTTAAGGATACAAGGAACAGCTGGGCTTAGTGGCCCACACCTGTAATCCCAGCACTTTGGGAGGCTAAGACAGGAGAATTGTGAGTTCAAAGCCAGCCTCAGCAATGGTGAGGTGCTAAGCAATTCAGTGAGCCCCTGTCTCTAAATAAAACACAAAAATAGGGCTGGGGATGTGGCTCAGTGGTCAAGTACCCCTGAGTTTAATACCTGGTACCAAAAAAAGAAAAAAAAAGGATACAGGGAAGAAAGATTATTATAAAGAAGATGAATATAAATGGGGATATAAAGGGAAGTAAACAGGAAGTCTACCATTTTAGATCCCCTAATGAGGACCACCAGGAATCAGCCTCCAATGTTCTAATCAGTCCTGTAGACACTTAACCTTATCCCTTACCAGTCCTTATTGTTTGATATAGAAGCAAAATTGTTCCCTGAGGAAGAGGCAGAGGTCACCTTGTTCAGCAGTTAGCAGATCTAGGCCCCAATGGTGTTGCAGGACAAGAAATGCCAGGGAATCTAATTGATTTTATAGTCAGTACCAAACTGATGACCTGTTGGATATCTTTAATAACCTGTACTTATAATTTTTATAGTAATGAAGAGAGATTCCTAATCCTGCAATCCCAGCAGATATCTCTAGCCCTATGAATAACAAAATACAATGAAGCCCTTCCTTATGTCTAGTGTGTGCCATTATCAGGAAAGGTAAACTTTGGTTTTTAGGTAAAATATCAATTTGAGGAGTAGAGAAGACCAAGTTACAGAGGCCAGTCCAATTTTATGAGCTTCAAAAAGAAAAAAGTGCCTCAGAATTTAGGGGCACCAGGGCTATGGGGCTGACACAAGTGTACATATTAATTTCTATTAAAAGAACTGTTTTCTTTTAAATGTCCAGGTATAGCTGTACTTTGATTATAATTGTTTTTGCTAGGTGTCCAAGTCCAAGCTGGTCAAATTAACCTTGTTCCTATATATTATTGAGTTAGATGAGTTCCTCAGGGGATCACTCTTAGAGAACTTGAGAGCAGCCTCTTAGCTCTTTTAGTGCCATCTGCCAGGATGCGTAGGGTCTCCTTAATGATGTGGCTTCCCTTGGAAGCATCAGGGATGTCTCCTTCTCCAATGATCCTCCTCGTTTGCGTGATGTGCACTGAAAATCTTGCTGTTCTCCAGAGTCTCATATATCTCCCTGATCGGGAGGTCATGTGGTCTGAGTTGCAAAGCCTTTCGAGAAGTTCTCTTATTCCCTGTGTTCAAGCTGAATCAGAAGGCAAGAGCCAAATATTGGCTATTTTCTTTTTTAAAAAATGTATTTATTTATTCTGTTTAGGTTTACATGATAGCAAAGTACATTTTGATTCATTGTACACAGATGGAGCACAACTTTTCATTTCTCTGGTTGTATGTGATGTAGAATCACATCATACATGTGGTCATATATAAAGCTAGGACTATGATGTCCATCATATTCCACCATCTTTACTGTCTCCCTGCCCCCTCCTCCCTCCCACTCCTGTGACCAAAGTTCCTCCATTCTTCCTGTGTCCTCTCCCACATTGTGGATCAGCATCCACTTATCAGAGAGAACATTCGGCATTTGGTTTTTTGGGATTGGCTTACTTCACTTAGCATGATATTCTCCAACTCCATCCGTTTACCTGCAAATGCCATAATTGTATTCTCTTTTACTGCTGAATAATATTCCATTGTGTATATATACCACCATTTCTTTATCCGTTCATCTATCAAAGGGCATCTAGGTTAGTTCCACAGTTTAGCTATTGTGAATTGAGTGACTATAAACATTGAAGTGGCTGTGTCACTGTAATATGCCTTTTTTAAGTCTTCTGGGTATAGACCAAGGAGTGGGATAGCTGGGTCAAATGGTGGTTCCATTCCAAGTTTTCTTTTTTTTCTTTTCTTTTCTTTTTTTTTTTTTTTTTTTGGTACTGGAGATTGAACTCAGGGGCACTTGACCACTGAGCCACATCCCCAGCCCGATTTTGTGTTTTATGTAGAGACAGGGTCTCACTGAGTTGCTTAGTGCCTCGCCATTGCTGAGGCTGGCTTTGGACTCGCGATTCTCCTGTCTCAGCCTCCCAAAGTGCTGGGATTACAGGCTTGTGCCACCGTGCCCAGCTTCCATTCAAGATTTTCTAAGAAATCTCCATACAGCTTTCCAGATTGGTTGCACCAATTTACAGTCCCACCAGCAATGTATGAGTGTGCCTTTTCCTCCACATCCTTGCCAACACTTATTGTTGTTTGTATTCTTGATAGCTGCCATTCTGACTGGTGTGAGATGAAATCTCAGGGTAGTTTTGATTTGCATTTCTCTAACTGCTAGAGATGTTGAGCATTTTTTCATATGTTTATTGATCGATTGTATATCTTCTTCTGTGAAGTTTCTTTTCAGCTCCTTGGCCCATTTATTGATTGGATTATTATTATTTTTTTTGATGTTAAGTTATTTGAGTTCTTTACATATCCTGGAGATTAGTGCTCTATCAGATGTGTGTGTGGCAAAGATTTGTTCCCAGAATGTCAGCTCTCTGTTCACTTCATTGATTGTTTCTTTTGCTGAGAAGAAGCTTTTGAGTTTAAATCCATCCCATTTATTAATTCTTGATTTTACTTCTTTTGCTATAGGAGTCTTGTTAAGGAAGTAAGGTCCTAATTTGACATGATGAAGATTTGGGCCTATTTTTTCTTCTACTAGGCGTTGGGTCTCTGGTCTGATTCCCAGGTCCTTGATCCACTTTGAGTTGAATTTTGTGCATGGTAAGAGATAGGGGTTTAGTTTCACTTTGCTGCACATGGATTTCCAGTTTTCCCAGCACCATTTGTTGAAGAGGCTATCTTTTCTCCAGTGTACGTGTTTGGCTCCTTTGTCTAGTATAAGATGACTGTATTTAAGTGGGTTTGTCTCTGTGTTTTCTAATCTGTACCATTGGTCTACATGTCTATTTTGGTGCCAGTACCATGCTGTTTTTATTACTATAGCTTTGTAGTATAATTTAAGGTCTGGTATTGTGATGCCTCCTGCTTCACTCTTCTTGCTCAGAATAGCTTTGGCTATTCTGGGTCTCTTATTTTTCCAAGTAAATTTCATGATTGCCTTTTCTATTTCTATAAGAAAGGACTCTGGGACTTTAATTGGGATTGCATTGAATCTGTATAACGCTTTGGGTAGTATGGCCATTTTAATTATATTGATTCTACCTATCCAGGAGCGTGGGAGATTTTTCCATCTTCTAAAGTCTTCTTCAATTTCTTTTTCAGTGTCTTGCAGTTTGCATTATAGAAGTCTTTCACTTCTTTTGTTAAATTTATTCCCAAGTATTTTATTTTATTTTATTTTTGAGGCAATTGTGAATGGGATAGTTTTCCTAATTTCTCTTTTGAAGGGTTCATCACTGATGTATAGAAATGCAATTGATTTATGGGTGTTGATTTTATATCCTGCTACTTTGCTGAAATCATTTATTAATTCTGAAAGTTTTCTGGTAGAATTTTTTGGATCCTCTAAGTATAGAATCATGTCATCTGCAAATAATAATAGTTTAAGTTCTTCTTTTCCTATTCATATCCCTTTAATTTCTTTCATCTGTCTAATTGCTCTGGCTAGTGTTTCAAGGACTATGTTGAATAGCAGTGGTGAGAGCCCTGTCTTCTTCCCATTTTTAGAGGGAATGTTTCCAATTTTTCTCCATTTAGGATGATGTCGGTCTTGGGTTTAGCATAGATAGCTTTTACAAAGTTGAGGTATGTTCCTACTATCCCTAGTTTTTGTAGTGTTTTGAACATAAAAGGGTGCTGTATTTTGTCAAATGCTTTCTCTGCATCGATTTAGAGAATCATATGTCTCTTATCTTTAAGTCTATTGATGCGATGGATTACGTTAATTGATTTCCATATGTTTAACCAACCTTGCATCCCTGGAATGAACCCCACTTGATTATGGTGCACTATTTTTTTGATATATTTTTGTATGCGATTTGCCAGAATTTTATTGAGAATTTTTACATCTATGTTCATCAGGGATATTGGTCTGAAATTTTCTTTCTTTGATGTGTCTCTGTCTGGTTTTGGAATCAGGGTGATACTTGCCTCATAGAATGAGTTTGGAAAGGTTCCCTCCTTTTCTATTTCATGAAATAGTTTGAGGAGTATTGGTATTAATTCTTCTTTGAAGGTCTTGTGGAACTCAGCTGAGAATCCATCTGGCCCTGGGCTTTTCTTGGTTGGCAGACTCTTGATGGCATCTTCTATTTCCTTGCTTGAAATTGATCTGCTTAAGTTGTGTATGACCTCTTGGTTCATTTTGGGTAGGTCATATGGCTCTAGAAATTTGTCAGTGTCTTTGGGAATTTCTATTTTACTGGAGTATAAATTTTCAAAATAGTTTCTAATTATCCTCTGTATTTCAGTAGTGTCTGTTGTGATATTTCCTTTTTCATCACAAATTTTACTAATTTGGGTTTTCTCTCTCCTTCTTTTCATTAGGGTGGCTAAGGGTTTGTCAATTTTATTTATTTTTTCAAAGAACCAGCTTTTTGTTTTGTCAATTTTTTGAATTGTTTCTTTTGTTTCAATTTCATTGATTTCAGTTTTTATTTTAATTATTTCCTGTATTCAACTTCTTTTGGTGTTGGTTTGTTCTTTTTCTAAGGCTTTGAGGTGAAGATTCAAGTCATTTATTTGTAGACTTTTATTTCTTTTAATAAATGAGCTTAATGCAATGAACTTTCCTCTTAGCACTGCCTTCATGGTGTCCCAGAGATTTGATATGCTGTATTGGAGTTTTCATTTACCTCTAAGAATTTTTTTTATCTCTTCACTGATGTCTTCTGTTATCTATGCATCATTCAATAGCATATTATTTAGTTTCCAGTTGTTGGAGTAGCTTCTATTTTTTAATCTATCATTGATTTCTAATCTTATTCCATTGTGGTCAGATAGGATGCAGGGTAGTATCTCTATTTTTTTTTTGTACTTGCTAAGACTGGCTTTGTGACATAACATGATCTATTTTGGAAAAGGATCCATGCGCTGCTGAGAAAAAAGTGTATTCACTCGTTGATGGATGGAACACTTTATATATGTCTATTAAGTCTAAATTATTGATAGTTTTATTGAGTTCTATGGTTTCTTTATTTAGTTTTTGTTTGGAAGATCTATCCAGTGGTGAGAGAGCTGTGTTAAAGTCACCAAGTATTATTGTGTTGTGGTCTATTTGATTTTTGTATTTGAGAAGGATTTGTTTGATATATGTAGAAGCCCCATTGTTTGGGGCATAGATATTTATGATTATTATGTCTTGTTGATGTATGGTTCCCTTAAGAAGTATGAAATGACCTTCTTCATACCTTTTCACTAGCTTTGGTTTGAAGTCCACTTTATCTGATATGAGGATGGAAACTCCTGCTTGTTTATGGGGTCCATGTGAGTGATTTGTTTTTTCCCACCCTTTCACTTTCAGCCTATGGGTGTCTTTTCCTGTGAGATGAGTCTCTTGAAAGCAGCATATTGTTGGGTCTTTTTTTTTAATCCAGTCTGTCAGTCTGTGTCTTTATTAATGTGTTTACACCATTCACATTCAGGGTTATTATTAAAATATGATTTGTAGTCCCAGTCATTTTGGTTTATTTTTGGTTTTTACCTTGACTTGATTTCTCCTTTGGTTGCCCCTTCCCCCTTTATTTAGTGTAGTTCCTCTCTTTGTGTATTTTCATTGTTGGTTGCCATTTCCTCCTCCTGGAATATTTTGTCAAGAATGTTGTATAGTGCAGGCTTTCTTGCTGTAGATTCTTTTAACTTTTGTTTATCATGGAAGGTTTTTATTTCATCATCAAATCTGAAGCTCAATTTTGCTGTATATAGGATTCTTGGTTGGCATCCATTTTCTTTCAGAGCCTGGTATATGTCATTCCATGATCTCCTGGCTTTTAGGGTCTGGGTTGAAAAATCTGCTGAGATCCGAATTGGTCTACCCTTATATGTAATCTGCTTCCTCTCTCTTGCCATCTTTAAAATTCTATCCTTATTCTGTATGTTGGGCGTTTTCATTATAATGTGCCTCAGTATATATCTGTTGAAATTTTGTACATTTGGTGTCTTGTAAGCCTCTTGTATTTGATTTTCCAATTCATTTTTTTTGTTTGGGAAATTTTCTGATATTATTTCATTGAAGAGATTGTGCATTCCTTTGGTTTGAAATTCTGCACCTTCTTCTATCTTGATAAATCTTAGATTTGGTCTTTTGATGCTGTCCCATAATTCTCATATGTTCTGTTCATGATTTCTTGCCATCTTGACTGTATGGTCATGTTTATTTTCAAGATTGTATATTTTGTCTTCATTATCCGAGGTTCTGTCTTCTAGGTGATCTAGTCTGCTGGTGATTTCTATTGAGTTTTTTATTTGGTTTATTGTTTCCTTCATTTCAAGAATTTCTGGGTTTTTTTTCACAATCTCTAGCTCTTTCTTAAAGTAATATTTTGCTGCTTGCATTTGCTCTCTTATCTCTTTGTTAGAGTGATCAATGGTTGCCTTTATTTGCTCTCTTATTTCTTTGTTGTATTGATCAATTTTTGCCTGTATTTGCTCACTTTTGTCATTCTTTAAATTGCAGATCATTTTAATTATGTACATTCTGAATTCTTTCTCTGACATTTCATCAACTGTGCTGTCAATGGATTCTTTTACTGTGGTATCAAAGTTTATTTGAGGCACTTTCTTCCCTTGGTTTTTCATGATGATTATGTATCTTCCTTTCTTACAATGACAATCTGAAGTATTGCGGCCTCTATCCAATACTCTTGTATTGACACTACAGATTACCTGTATCTCACCTTGGAGTTACTTCCGGTCCCCAGCAGGTGTCCCCAGAAGGACACTACTTCCATTAAAGTTGGTGGCAGCGGTAGTGGACGTACCTCAAGAGGGCAGTGGGAGTGGCCTTGGCTGGGCTCCCATGGTGGTATCTGCGTGTGGTTTTGGGCCCTCTGTTGTGGCTCCCACCAGGTCGCAGGAACTCTGGAGGGGAACTGGGGGCCAGCCCAGGCCTCACTTGGGCAGGGTCTCAAGCAGGAGTCTCTAATTGCTACCCATACCATGGGTGTGGGATCCCCTGTGGCTGGCAGCTAGCAGTGTCTGGTCTGCCCTTAGCTGGGCATCCATGGAGCTCCCTGAGGGCAGTTTTGGGCCCTCTGTTGTGGCTCCCACAGGGTTACAGGAACTCCTTGGCTATTTTCTTTCTTGACCTTTTTACTTCCTTAACTTTAGTCTCAAAGTTCTGGTCTTAAATATCCAGCAATCCAGTTTCACCAGTCTTAATGTAAGAGTACTGGGTTTTAACTTTAATGTCTATAACTTTACTGTCATTTACCTCTTCTATTTAATTGGGGTCAGTATTAGTACTAGAAGTCAGCCTTACATCCTATCTTTCTAAAGATGATGGCCTATTATCTCAAATTAACTCAGGTTGTTATATTGAAAGTTTTACTTCTATAATACACTAACAGACACCTAGCAACAATTACAGTTTACAAGGAAAATACAAAATGAAATTAACAGTTGTAAATACATATTGAGTTTGTATTGTAACTATAAACTATGAAACATAATTTTTATAATCCCAAACTGTTACTTTAAACTTTAGTTTGAAGAACACAAGCTTGTTAGAGACATATATTTGATGATATGACAAAGATATAACAAGAGGGCAGTGGGAGTGGCCTTGGCTGGGCTCCCATGGTGGTATCTGCGTGTGGTTTTGGGCCCATGATTACACTGATGTTCCTATATTAACCAAGTTTAGGTTTTCAAGAAAAATTTTGAGTCAGTAATGTATGTAATACTCTAAAATACCCATTGTTTAACCAGAGTTGTACAAACTCTAATTCCTTTAGGACTAGTTTCTATAAAGAATACAACTTAATGGACACAAGAAATTATCATGATAGATAAGAGCAGATTAAGAAATCTCTGCTTAGACCAATGGTACAGAATAGGAGACACAGAGACAAACATACATAAATACAATTATCTCATACTAAACAAAGGTGCCAAAAATATGCATTGGAGAAAAGATAGCCTCTTCAACAAATGTTGCTGGGAAAACTGGAAATCCATATGCAGCAAAATGAAACTAAACCCCTATCTCTCACCATGCTCAAAACTCAATCAAAGTGGATCAAGGACCTGGGAATTAGACCAGAGACCCTGAGCATAATAGAGGAAAACATAGGCCCAAATCTTCATCACATCAGATTAGGCCCCAACTTCATTAACAAGACTCCTAAAGTTCAAGAAATAAAATCAAGAATCAATAAGTGGGAAGGATTCAGACTAAAAAGCTTCTTCTCAGCAAAAGAAACAATTGATGAGGTAAAGAGAGAGCCTACATTTTTGCCACATGCACATCAGATAGAGCACTAATCCCTAGGATATATGAAGAACTCAAAAAACTTAACACCAAAAAAAAAAAAAACAATTCAATCAATAAATGAGCTAAGGAGCTGAACAGACATTTATCAGAATAAGATATATAATTGAGCAACAAATATATGAAAAAAAAATGTTCAACATCTCTAGCAATTAGAGAAATGCAAATCAAAACTAAGATTTCACCTCACACCAGTGAGAATGGCAGCTATCAAGAATACAAACAACAATAAGTGTTGGCAAGAATGTGGGGGAAAAATCACACTCATACATTGCTGGTGGGACTGTAAATTGGTGCAACCAATCTGGAAAGCAGTATGGAGATTCGTTAGAAAACTTGGAATGGAACCATCATTTGACCCAGCTATCCCACTCCTCAGTCTATACCCAAAGGACTTAAAAACAGCATACTACAGTGACACAGCTACTTCAATGTTTATAGCAGCTCAATTCACAATAGAGAACTAACTGTGGAACTAACCTAGATGCCCTTCGATAGATGAATGGATAAAGAAACTGTGGTACATATACACGATGGAATATTACTCAGCAATAAAAGAGAATACAATTATGGCATTTGCAGGTAAACAGATGGAGTTGGAGAATATCATGAAGTAAGCCAATCCAAAAAAACCAAATGCCAAATGTTCTCTCTGGTAAGTGGATGTTGATCCATAATGGGAGAGGGGACATGGGAAGAATGGAGGAAATTTGGTCAAAGGGGAGGGAGGAGAAAGGAGGGGACATGGGGGCAGGAAAGATGATGGAATGAGATGGACATCAATGTCCTAGGCACATGTATGACTGCACATATGGTGTAACTCTATATTGTGTACAATCAGAGAAATGAAAAGCTGTGCTCCATTTTTGTACAATAAATCAAAATGCATACCTGATTAGAATAAATTTTTTTTATAAAAGAAGAAATATTTGCTACTTTAACCTATAAACAAATATTTGCTTTGGATTTTACCAGTACATTAATATTTGAACTTAGGGGTAAAAACTTGAGTACTCTAAACTGATTATTCTAAATATATATATAATACCAACTTAGTTACACACAAAGTTTTGAAATTTACTTTCCACAAACCTTTTGCAACTTGCTAAGACATTTTACTTTATCACCCAAAAGGCTTTCTCATCCAGAAACATTTCCTTTTCCTTCTACTTTTCATTCTAAAGTACATTTCCATACCTAGAACCTTCTTATTTCTCTTTCCTAGCTATTGACCCCCCTGTTGTTCATTCTGAAATAATCCTCATGAAATTTCTGAATTTAGACAAATTACTCCATTTTAATAAGATGAAATACTTTATGCTATTTACTGTACTCCAATTGAAACACGGCTGAAGATTTCTTGACCTTTACCTATAGAATTATATCTGTTAGAATTTTAACTCTTAGTAACCTTGTTTTAGTGAAGACACAAAAACAAAGCAATCATAAACCTTCTTCCATTTACCCATTTATGAAAACACACAATGTTTAAATATATTACTTTATGGAATTTAAGAGGTCAAGAGTATTTGATTTTATATTTAGCAGTTAGCACTTTGACCTTATAAATTAATCAGGTGACCCTAACAAACACAATTATCAAGATTAATCCCATTGATATTAATCTAATTTACTTATTTTTAACTCTGAAACCAAGATATCAAACAAGTGTAGTTAACACTACTAGCCATCACTTCCTTGTTGAAGAAAAATCCTAGAAGCAATGGATATTACATTCTAAACATTTTATAGAATTAACACTTTATTAACTGTCTGACCATCTAGAAAAACATGTTAGTAATTTTAAAGATATCTTCACTCTTATTTATTCACCTAATTTAAATTGAACTTTTTTAAAATTTAATTATTTTATTTAAGTGCGTTTCAAGTCATAGTACATACACAGAGCTCAGTTTTTCCATTTCTCTGGTTGCAAACCAGATAGAGTCACACCATTTTTGTCTTCGTACATGCACCAAGGGTAGTAATGACCATCTCAATCAACCATCATTACTATACCCATTCCCCTTTCCTTCCTCCCACCTCCCCCCTGCCGCATCCAGAGTTCCTGCATTTCTCCTGTTTCCCATTCCCACCCCCCTTATGTATCCTCATCCACTAATCAGAGAGAACATTCAGCATTTGTTTTTTTTGGGATTGGCTTACTTCACTAAGCATAATGTTCTCCAATTCCATCCATTTGCCTGCAAATGCCATAATTTTATTTTCTTTTATTGCTGAATAATATTCCATTGTGTATATGTACCACAGCTTCTTTATCCATTCATCTATTGAAGGGCATCTGGGTTGCTTCCATAGTTTTGCAATTGTGAATTATGCTGCTATAAACATTGAGATGACTGCTTTATTGTAGTGTGCTGTTTTTAAATCTTTAGGGTATAGGCCAAGGAGTGGGATAACTGGATCAAATGGTGGTTCTATTCCAAGTTTTTTAAGAAATCTCCATACTGCTTTCCAGACTGGTTGTACCAATTTGCAGTCCCATCAGCAATGTTTGAGTGTACCTTTTCACTGCATCCTCACCAGCACTTATTGTTGCTGGTATTTTGGATAGCTTCTATTCTGACTGGAGTGAGATGAAATCTGAGTGTAGTTTTGATTTGCATTTCTCTAATGGCTAGAGATGATGAACATTTCTTCATATATATATTTATTGATTGTATATCTTCTTCTGAGAGGTTTCTATTCAGCTCCTTAGCCCATTTATTGATTGTATTATTTGTTTTTTTGGTGTTAAGTTTTTTGAGCTTTTCATATATCCTGGAGATCAGTGCTCTATCTGATGTGCGTGTGGCAAAAATTTGCTCCCAGAATGTAGGCTCTCTGTTCACTTCATTGATAGTTTCTCTTGCTGAGAAGAAGCTTTTAGTTTAAGTCCATCCCATTTATTGATTCTTGCTTTTATTTCTTGTGCTATAGGTGTCTTGTTAAGGAATTCGGGGCCTAATCCCA
>PVHX01026976.1:0-20015 GCA_004024805.1 Geosciurus inauris | reverse complement strand
AAATACAATCAAACAAAATTCTTCTTAGGCTCTTCTTAACGCAGAATAATTTAGATTATCCTTCATAGATATTGAGGGTTGGAGATATAGCTCTATGTTAGAGTGCTTTCGTAGCACATTCAAAGCGATGGTGTTTGTTCTCGGTATTACAAATAGCAGTAATAATAATAATGATAATAATAATAGAAGGGGAAATAAATCTAATGTGTTTCTAAATATAAAAAAGGCATATGATTCTGTTCATTTATTTGTTTATGGCCCATTAAAATATGAAATATTATCCTATTAAAATACTTTTAGACAGGAAAAGCTAGTAACTAATGTAATAAAAGATGTGAAATTCTTATATATATATATATATATATATATATATATATACAAAATTATACCTCATTACTGAAATAAATGAAAGAAAATCAGTATGAATAAAAGAACATATCATGCCATTGGATCAGAAGTTTCAATATGATAAAGATGTTAATTAATAGTACATTGAGCTACAGATTGAGTGTAATTCCCCATCTATTAACCCAGCATATTTTTTGTAATAGTTAATAAACTGAATATAAAGTTTGGGATAAATGCAAAAAGCCAAAAATAGGCAACATAATCTTGAAGATGTATTAGTTATTTGAAGTGACTCTAAATAAATTACAAGATACCAGTAAAAGGAAATACAGTTACGTAAACTAATGGAAAATAAGTGTGTCCAAAAGAAAGGGCAAGAGTTTGAAGTCCTTTGTAATCAAATTGTGCCTTCTGCTTATTGTTTTTCCCCCAAGATGACTAGTTTCATCACTTTCCTCATTTCTTTTCTTCAAATATTATTTTATTAGTGAAAATTTCATAAAACATCATATATTTTATATTCCCCAACATTTTATATTACTTTTCCCAAATTTATTTCCTTTCTTGTGCACCTGTTATATAACATTATATATATATTCTACTGATTGTGTTTATTTTCTGCCCGCTACACTACGTTATACTATCAGTTCCTGAAATCTCCTCCATCAACAACTGTAATATTAAACAGAGCCAGTGGTATGATATGGTGGGGACAGTAGTGCTAGGCAAAATGCAACAATAATAATTGAAGTGATGGAATAGGAAAGCACTCTTTAAAATGGAAATATTATAGTATCTGAACATATGAGATATGTATCTCTCCAAATTCTCTGGCTGAATTGATGACTTCAAGAAAAAACTGAAGCCCTAAAATATAATAAGGTAAAACTGTCTGAAAAAAAAAAAAGTTCAAGCACTATTTTTGAGCTCTTAATCTATCTATTATTTTAAACATTTGTTATCTCATTTAATCTTCAAATAACCCTGCAAAATCGACATACATGTCCCATTTTACATTTGAGAAAACTTGCCAATGGCAGTGAGTGTCACAGCTAAAATTTAAACCCATATGGACTGACCCTAAATTCTCTCTGCTTAACCTTTATGCCCTAATGCAACATATTCAGACCATCTCTTTTTTTCAGTTATGTGTATTATGATGGGTGTGAGAACAATCTATATTCCTTAATCCAGGATTGATTAGGTAATGGTAGCTAGAATTTCAGAAATATCACCTACACACTGAACTTCATCCTACCTTGAAATTGTAGAATGACCATAGGCACATGGTAAGATTGGGCCAGATACAAGCTGGGCACGGTGGCACAAGCCTGTAATCCCAGCACTTAGGGAGGCTGAGACAGGAGGATCACGAGTTCAAAGCCAGCCTCAGCAAGGGTGAGGTGCTAAGCAACTCAGTGAGACCCTGTCTACATAAAACACAAAATAGGGCTGGGGATGTGGCTCAGTGGTCAAGTGCCCTTGAGTTCAATCCCCAGTACCAAAAAAAAGATTGGGCCAGATACAAATAAATCTCCTCCATTTGTTGTTTGACCTCCTATATTCTTTTATATAATAAATTTGTATGACCGTACCTATAAGATGTATGTTTTGTGCCTAAATACTCTTAAAAGTACTAGAATTCTTCAAGAGATAGAGCGATCTCCAGGTGATTTTAGGAAAGTAGATACAACCTGAGAGTAGGGATCAAGGTATTATGGTTGGTAGCATCAATTTTTTACCCCAAGCTAGTGTTGCTTTCTGGTTGCAACAAGAAATTGGACCCCAAAGTTATTAGATCCCAGAGTCTCTATTTTCCCCAAGAAGTGAGTTTCAATTAATGGGATAGATGCCTCAGACTAAAATCAGACTTTTCTTTTACTATTTATATATCTATTAATATATACATATATACCTGTATACATCATCTACTTATGACTCTTTTTGCATATTTTAACACTATTACATTATTTTATTGATTGGTAAGGAATTTCCAAACTCATATATGAGACTAAGAAAACATTATTAATCAAAAAATCTTGTATTGTATTCCTGTTGGCAAATATATGTAAGCAAGATATGTAGATTGGTGGGTCTTGGATAAGTTAGATGTGTCTATTCCAAATAACTGTTACTGGAATATAAGGGATACATAGAATTCATCCACATTGTCCTTTTGTGAGGAGACAAAGAATAGTAAATATCTGACCTCACTATCTCCATGATAGTATTAGGGTATTAAACCAAGGTAGTAAAGAGTGCAAAAGGTAATTTATAAATCTATAGAACAACCATTTGATAGATCCCCAGTATCTCAATTTTTCTAAACATTTTTATACAATACAGATATTTATTTTTATCATTAAATACACAGATATAGAATATAATTCAAAAATGTCATATTTTAAAAAGTGATTTGAAAAATTTGAACTCTTGCAGAGGATATTCCATGTCCCAAACAATGCACATCCACTTCTTTCTGGTATTTTGGCTTTTTTGTTTTGGTTTGGTTTTTGGTACTGGGGATTGAATTCAGGGGCACTCAACCACTGAGCCACATCCCCACGCTTATTATTTATTTTATTTGGAGACAGGGTCTCTTTTATTTACTTAACCTCTCACTTTTGCTGAGGATGGCTTTGAAATCACAATCCTCCCATCTTAGGCTCCCCAGACATTAGGATTACAGGTGTGTGCCACCATGCTCAGCTATTTTTGCATTTTAATTAAAAATAATTTAAGAAGAATTAAATATAATAGTTTAAAATGCTAGCTCTCAATTTTAAGGGCTTACTCTTTATATGCATTATTTCAATTTTTCAAGAGTTTGGGTATTGTTATTTTTATTTTCAGATAACGCCACTGCTGTTAATTGATGTGAAATACTTTGCAAAATTATACAATTAAAAAGATTGGAAATAGCACCAAAAACCATTTAAACAGGACTCTGAAACTCATACTCTTTATTGTTTCCTTATACAACCTTTACCAGTCTTACCTTTGAAATGTACAAGTGCCATTCACTGATATTTCATAACATCTTCTCCTGCAAACATAAGAAAGAGGTAAAAATTTTCTAATGCCATGGCATTCAGGTCTACCTTCACATGAAGATCACCTGAGACACTTAAAAATCAATGCTCAGTCCACTTTGTTTCTTAAAATATATGTCAATGTTTATGAACATCTATATTGAAATTTGAAAATTATTAATATTTGGTTCCTTGCTTCTTAAAGTATGGTCCCTGGATCAGCATCACTGGCATCACCTAGTCCCCCCATCAGACCCCACCCATAACTGCCATCACCACCATTGGCCGGCCAGCTGTTTAATGTTTCCCCCATTAAAGACAATTTATTTCATTTAAATTTGTTATAGCATTCAACAATGAGGAAAAACAAGAAAATGACAAGAGTAGCACGTAATTCAATAATGTGCAAGCTATCCTCAAAACTATTTCTGTTTCCTAGCAGATATCAAAGATCTTTAGAAAAGAAGTAAATATAAGGGAAACTTTTTAATTGGGAACGGGGAAGGAAAGGGAAATAGAAGAAAATGGCATGCATTCAGAATGGAGAATTGCTTCAGATTCAATATTCAAAATACAACAGTAATTTCTCTGAATAAAACAGCAATTAAAAGCAGATATGAGAAAATATTAGACAATTTGTTTCACATCAGTTATATTAACCTCTTTTCTTTAAAGCAGGATTGAAACACAACCATCCAAAAAAGCTTAATGAAATGTACCTCTCTCAGACATTATTGATAACTGAAAAGACATATTCCAGTTAGCATGCCAATAACCAATCTTTAATTCTTGCTGAAATGCTAGGACTTTGAATGGCTTTTGAAATAGGGATGTCCCATATGCCAAGAGACACTTATTTTAATTGCTAAAACAGCACCAAGTTAAGTTTATTGCATATCTCTTTCAATCAGGCCCTGTAATAGGAAGATTATATAGCACTGGAAAGAAAATTCATTATTCGTAAGACTAAATAAATAATTATTTGTTTCTCTAAATGATGATCTTTACTGTAAGAAACATGCATTTAATGCGACAGGCAGTATCTTTAACTTAATAGAATATTATCATCCTTATCTGAGTCACTGCATGATAGAACACACCTCAATGAGCAGTACTATAATTCAGTGACTCTTTTATACAGAAACTCATTCCAAACAATCGTCTTATTTCAATGTCAGTCATAACATTTCCTCTGGGCCTGGTTGTTTTGGGTTTATGGAGTGAAAGAATAAACAAGTTTTCCAGTTATATGTATTATAGAAGAGAATGTAACCATATAAATATGTGGTACTCCCCCAGGACTCATATTCACTTCTCTGAATATTACTTCAAGTCATACCTAGCTTGAAGAAGAACATGAAGGTCTATATTTTACAAAGTAATAATAGTAAGTACAATAAACAGGCTTTAGGAGTTTTTGAACACATGTAATGTGTCAGACTGATATGACTAAGGAAAATCTGAGTTAATATACTCTAACTGGAAACAGAAATTAGATGTGGCATTTATACTGTCCCTGTATCATTATAATAAAAAAGAATCAAACTTGTCAACTTGGGAGGAATGCTGACTATCTTCTTTAAACTTGTTCTGCCAATACAAATCTGACCCTTGATACAATATATGGACCAATGAGTTGCCCTCCCTCCTAAGAAAATGCAATCTTCTGCCAGCTATGTCTCTTCCTTCCATCAAAAATCACAACTCTTTCTCTCTATCTTCCACCTACTGTACCTGCCTCAATTCCTTAAAGAAAAATAGGTCTTTCTCCCCTTTAAGCTTTTTCTTTTTACCTTTATTTTACTTATTTATTTTTATGTGGTTATGAGGATCAAACCCAGGGCCTCACAAATGCTAGGCATGCACTCTACCACTAAGCTGCAACCTCAATCCCCCCTTTAAGCTGTTGACTATAATTATAATGATTATGCTTTGGTTTATATTTTGCAGTCCAAGTCCAATTGTTCCAACTAATATTTCATATCAAGATTCTAAGTCTTTATACTATATTCCCCATGCTCCTCTCTATCCATCTTAAAATCTAAAGGTAAAATATCAATTCATACCTCATCTACATCATAACACTTTAATGCAAAAAGATGGTTTTATAAAAATGTATGAATTATTATTACAATTTTTATTGCCCTCCACTGACTTCAATTAGTAAATCTAAAGCGCAATTACTCTTTCTGTAACAAGATATATGAACATCAGTCCATGTCATTTTACAACCCATTAATAAGAATGGAATAAAAATATAAAGCATGTATTTCAGTTCAGTAAGCACTAAATTGTGATCTCCCTCATATTTTCAATTCATAAATGACCTTCACCAAAAATTGCAATCAAGTATCCATATGCCCCCACTCCACTTTCTGCATACAGCCCTATTTAACCTAATTAATGTACTTCATTCTTATATATTTACCCCATGTTTTTATCTTCTTGTACCTATCTCTTTTAAAAATAGATAAAATCAAAAGTCTAAAATCCATCCAAATTCTAATATGAAATGCAGCAAAAATGTGAATATTAATTTTGAAAAAATAGTAACAGGATCATCAAATCTTATCCTGTGAAATATTGTAGTCAAACATTCTTCTACTAAGTGACAAAAAAGATACAATAAACACAAAATGTTCATTACTCTTCTTTGTCCCCAAACTCTATGCAGCTTGCATTTTACCAGTAAAACACACTAACCTAAAAATAAGAGGAAAGATGTTCTTTTTCATTAACTGTCATAACTAAGTGGTATATCCCTAAAACAGGGTGTGTCACCCCTTAACCCTTTTAACTATGTTTATAAACAGAACCTGACACTAGATATCTTCAATGCAATGTAAAAGCATACATATAATACCAATCAATTTTAAACATCATAGTGAAAAAGAGTTCCACTGCTTAAAGCAAAACAGAATTTTCCAAGTTGTCCTTTCTTAAAACTTCCAAGAATTTTCTGGAACAGTGACACATGTCTTTAATCCCAGCAATTTGGTTGGCTAAGGCAGAAGGATTGCAAGTTTAAGGACAGCCTTAGGAACTTAGCAACAACTTTTCTCAAAATTAAAAACAAATGTAGAAAAATAAATAAATTTAAAAGGCTGGTGATGTAGCTCATTGGTAGGGTGCTACTGTGTTGAAACCTTCTATGAACTTATTAAAGGTTGTTTTAGCCAGATTTGGCGGCTGTGACCAAAAGACAAGACAAGAACAATTTTAGAGGAGGAAATATTTGTCTCTCACAGTTTCAGATGTCTCAGCTCATACTCCATTACTCCAGGCCTGAGATGAGGCTGAACATCCTGACATAAGGGTGTGGCAGGGGAAAGCAGCTCAGTACATAATGCCAGGAAGGAGAGAAGACATAGTTCCCCCCATGACTAACATAATATAAGCCCCAAATGGACATCCCCAGTGACCTTCCTTCTCCAGCCACACTCAACCTGCCTACAGTTACCACCCAGTTGATTCCTATCAGGGGATTAATGTACTGATTAGGTTAAAACTCTCATAACCCCTTCTTTTAACCTCTAAACTTTCTTGCGTTGTCTCATAAGCGAGTTTTTGGGGGACACCTGATATCTAAACTATAAAAGAAGTGTGTGCAGCTGACAAGTCCCTAAACAAGCTTGCAGCATCTCATTTACAAACAATGGTTTTCAAGTAGAAAGTATATTCATGAATAGAATAAATTTCCCCTATCTCTTCCTGGAGTCTAATACCTCTAGTGGAGGTATCTTTGGGACAGAGAAAAATTGATACATTTTATTATAGTAATGTATATAAGATATATTATTAGGACATTAGTCTTTATAGTAATATGTGCTGGAGTTTTAGTTAAATGGTAGCCCTCTATTATAATAGATTTTCTTACTACCAAACCCCAGGATCTAAGGCTTCTTTTATTTCTAACAAGCAACAAATAGTGTAAAATAAAATATTCATTAGTTAATAATTGAAGTGTGACATAAAAGATAAGGATTTTAAATGAAAGAATAAAAAGTAAAAGTACTACTGGGAAAGAGAAGGAGAGAGAGAGAGAGAGAGAGAAAGAGAAAGAGAAGGGGACTGGGGAAAAGATATACCATTTAGAGACTCTCACAGTGACCTACATGTTGCAACAAGGTACAAATTCCTGAAGTTTCTACCACCTCCCAAAGGCCTATTTTATGAATCAATCAATGGATAAATTATTTGTGGTTTTAGGACCCTTGAGAGTTGATTACCTTTTAAATGCCCCAACTCTGAATATTGCAGCAGTGGGAACAAGATTTTTGCACGTAAGATTTGGGAGGATATGTCATATCCAAACCATGACTAGTGGAATAAATACCCAATTGCTCAATACCCATATGACATTGCACACCAGTAAGCATCAAATGCTTTCAGCAAACCATGATGCCACCTTGCATTCAACATAAAGTAATGTCTCAGAAATTGACCAGGCAATAATCATTATGAAAGACCTTTCACAATGAAAATTTTAAACGGCTATTTAAGGAAACTCACCAAACTTGAAGAACATACAGATAAATATTTTCATAAATAAACAAAGAAACAACACAGAGAAAGAAGCAACTAAAATGTTAAACAAAAATTATTGAGATGAAAAATATACTAAGTGGAATTTAAAATGTAATGACATCAATAACAAAACATTATCAAAAAGAAGAATTAATGAGTGCAAAAAGGCTTTGTAAAAATCCATAGTTGTACAATAAATAGATAACAAATAAAGAAGAATGAAGACAGTTGACAAGAATTTGGAGACACTATTAAGAAAGCAAATATTTTGATTATTGGGATATAAGAATGACTTGAGAATGCCAAAGAGGTAGAAAATATATTCAAAGTATTAATAACAGAAAACATTCCAGATGTAAAGGATAAAAATAATCAGGTAAAGGAAATTCAAAGGTCACCAGTCAAATTTAACTCCAGCAACTATCACAAAACATCTTACAATCAAGCTTTCACAGGTGAAAGATAAAAAAACAGATTGTTGCAGACACTGGGGAAAGGAAACAACACATAGGTGTATCTCATTTCACCTAATAGGCAGTTTATTAGACAAAACATTACAGGCCAGGGAAAAGTGACATTATATTTTCAGAGTACTAAGAGAGGTGGGCTATCAGAGAGAGAAAAAGAGACCTTTGCTGGATGGAGAGCTGGATCAATGAGCACAAACAGCCATGTCTGTCTTTTTGTATTAACAAAACCTCCACTGTATGGTTGTACCAGATCAACTAAAACAAATGAATAGTGGTAGAGCACCCTGGATGTAAAGCCCTAGTAACAAACTAACACACACACACAAAAAAACACACACAAAAAAAACACACATGCATGAAAGCATAGGAAGGTATAAAACTTACTGGCAAAAGTAACTTTACAGATATATTGAGAATGGTCTATTATTAGTAACATAACACAAACAATTCATCCCTTCTGTATGGATGTAAAACACAAAACGATTAATAAAAATAATAAGTACATTGATAGGTTATAGGCAACATAGATGTAAAAATGGGATATCAAAAAGTCAAAATGTGGGAAGGAATGGAGTGCAGCTGTAAATTGTTTTGTTAATGTATTTTCTCTTTGGTTTTTGTTCATTTAAGTTGATGTTATTTCAAAATAATTGATATAATCAAACTATGTTTTGAAAGCTTCATGGTAATTTAAATAAAATCAATAATAGACAAATCAAAATAATAATTAATAAATGAAAACCCAATACTAGAGTAATTCATGTAAGCATCAAGGAAGATTATAAGAGAGGGCAAAAGAAGGGAAGGAAGGAAAATAAAACTAGAAGACAAGTTATAAAATTACTATAGTAAGACCTTATCTTTCAGTGTTTACCTTGAATGCAATTAATTTAAGTTGCATTAAATTCTAAATTTAAAACACATAGAGTGACTGAATGGATAATGAAACAATATCCAAGTATATGTTGCTTACAACATATTCACTTCATTAAAAAGAACATACATAGACTGAAAGTGAATGAACAGAAGAAAATAGTCCATGCAAAAGAAAGTATAATTCATCATACTAGTATTAGATTACAAAGACTTTAAAACAATAGCAGTAAAAAGAGACAAGAAAATCAATATATAATGACAAAATGTCAATTATGTGACAGGAAATAACAATTCTAAATTTATATTCACACAATTAGAAGAATCCAAATACACACAAAAGTATTATTATACCAAAAGGGAGAGACACACTACAATATAATACGTGGGGACTATAATGGCCCAATTGAGCAATGAACTGATCAAGTGGACAGGTAATAAAAAAAGAAGTATCAGAGTTATACAGTACCTTATAACAAAAAGAGCAAACAGCAGGTATCTACAGAATATTCCACTCAATAGCTTTATATATGTATACTCACAAAAATACACACACACACATATATGAATGAGATATCTAGTCTTTTGTTTATATATAATTATATATATATATATATATATATATACATATATTATATATAATACTTCAGGACATGCAACATTATTCAGGAATGGTTATGGTTTGGATGTAATGTATTCCCAAAAAGCTTATATGTGAAACAATACAGGAATATTCAGAAGTGAAATGATTAGATTATGAGAGTTGTAACCTAACAAGTGGATTAATGTATTTGATTGATAGATTCATAATTTTAAAGTACTACTATACTGGTGGGAACTGTAGGAAGGTGAGGAATTGCTGGAGAACTTAGGTCTTGGTATTATGCCCTAGGAATATATGTTGTCCCCCTGACTCCTCCTCCTCCACTCTCCCTCTCCTATCTCTAATGAGCTGAGTAGCTATACTCCACTTCACTCTTTGTCCATGAGGTTCCACCTTATCTTGGCCCAAAGCAAAGGAGTGAGCTGACCACTAACCCTGGATCAAAGTTCTGAAACTGTGACAAAATAAACTTTTCTTTCTCTAAGTTGTTTTTGTCAGCTTTTATGTTCACAGTGATCAAATGCTAATACAATATATAACCAAAAATCTCAATAAATTTAGAAAAATTCAAATTATATTGAATACCTTTTATTGATAAGGACTTTTTCTTTTTTTATTTTTATTGATGCATATTAATTAATACCAAATATTTGGATTCATTGTGGCATATTAATATACACAAAAAGCACGATATGATCCATATAACTGTCCAGTACCTCCCCTTGTCCTTCCGTCCTAACCCTGACCCCCTGAATTTACTAATGATCTTCCTATTTCTGTGAGATCCTCTTTTTCCTCATTTTTTTCTAGCTTCCACTTAGAATACTTATGATGCTCGACTTTCTAAGTTTGGCTTATTTCACTTAATAAAATGCTTTCCAGTCTCATCAATTTTCCTGCAAATTACATAATTTTACTCTTTTTTATTGATGAATAAAATTCCATTGGGTATAAATACCAAATCTTTAACCAGACACATAAGCTGGATCTATAACTTGCCTCCTGTGAATTGTGCTGCTATAAACGTGGGATGCATGCCATTCTTGAGTATGCTGTTGTTAATTCTTTTGAATAAATACCAAGGAGTGATTTAGCTGGATCATATGGTTGTCCCATTTTCAGTCTTTGAAGAACCTCCATGCTGATTCCTATATTGGTTGCACTAAAGTACACTCTCAGCAACATTATATGAGGGTTTCATTATTCCAGTATCATTGCCAGCATTTATTGTTATTTGTGTTCTGGATTAAAGTGAGACAGAATCTCAGTGTAGTTTTGATTTGTGTTTTCTGGATGATTAAAATGTTGGAAATACTTTCATGTAATCATTGACAATTTCTTTTCAGAAACATCTGTCTACTAATTCATTTGCACATTTATTAAATAGGTTGTTTTGTGTGTGTGTGCTGAATTTTTGAGTTCTTTATATATTCTGGATATTAAACCTCTGTCAAAAGAGTAGCTAAGATTTTCTCCAATTCTCTAGGCTTTCTTTTCACACTGTTAATAGTTTCATTTCACGTGTGGAAGGGGTTTAAATTTGATGCTGTCTTATTTATTCATTTTCAATATTATTTCCTGACCTACAGGATTTCTGTTGAGAAAGATATCACCTGCATCTATAAGTTGGAGCATTTCCCCTGTGTTTTCTTCTATCAGTTACAGTGTTTCAGGCCTCATTTCCAAATCTTTGATAATTGAGTTGACATTTGTGTAGGGTAAAAGACAAGGTACTAATTTCATTCTTTTGCATATCAATATTCATTTTCCCAGTATTAATAATTAAATAGGCTATATGTTCTTGAAATTTTGTTTTTGACACTTTTGTCAAAAATCATCTGACTCAGGTTTGGGGTAGTAGCTTAGAGGCAGAGCCTTTGCCTAGCATGTGTGAAGCCCTGGGTTTGATCCTTAGGAACACATAACAATAAACAAATAAAGGCATGCTGTACAACTACAAAAACTTTTTAAAAAAGAAATCAAACTGGCAGACTTTAAAAGATATCAGCTGACTCTTTGTGTGTTTCCCTTCATGCCTTCTCTTTAATTCCATTGGTCTACTTCCTGCTTTTATTAAAGTACCATACCAAGTTGCTATAGTTCTGTATTATAATTTGAAATTAGGTATTATTATGTTTGTAACATTGTTCTTTTTTGGTAAGCACAGCTTTGGCTATTCTGGGTCTTTGGCCTTCTGCATGAATTTGATAATTATTTTTCCTAATTCTGTGAATAATGCTTTTAGTAATATGGCCATTTTAACATTTGTTATGCCTATCTATGAACATAGGAGGTCTTTCCATTTTATAGTATCTTCTTCTATTTTCTTATTAAGTGTTCTGTAATTTTCTGTGTAAAATATTTTACTTCTTTTGTTAAAGTTATTTCTATGTATTTTCCGGTTTCTGAGACTATAATAAATGGACCTGTTCTACTGATTTCTTTCTCAGTGGAGTCATTGTAAATGTGTAGAAAAATACATTGAGTTTTGTATATTGATTTTGTATCCTTTTTTTGGGGGGGGGGTACTGAGGACTGAGCTGCATCTCCAGCCCTATTTTGTGTTTTTATTTAGAGACAGGGTCTCACTGAGTTGCTTAGTACCTTGCTGTTGCTGCGGCTGGCTTTGAACTCACCATTCTCCTGTCTCAACCTCCCAAAGTACTGGGATTACAAGCATGGGCCATGGCTCCCGGCTCCTTCATTTTGTATCCTGACACTAAGATAGGTTTGCTTATCGTATCTAAAAGTCTTCTGTTAGATCCTTTAGGGTCTTCTAAACATAGGATTATATCATCTCCAAATAGTTATAATTTGACTTCTTCCTATCCTATTTTTGCTTTTTTTTAAAAAATTTCGTTCACTTACCTAATTATTTTGGCTGAAATTTCAAGTATTATATTTAATTAGGAATAGAGAAAGTCGACATTTTTTTTTTCTTATTTAGGATAAAATTCTTTCAGGTTTTACCCATTCAATGTGATGTTGCCTTTGAGTTTATTATGTATGATCTTTATGTTCAGGTAAATTCATTCTATCTCTAGTTTCCTCAGTTTTTTTTTTAATTTGCTCAGGTTTTCTGTTTGTTTTTGTCATGAAGTAATGTTGAATTTTTTCAGTCTTTTTCTACATCTACTGAAATGATCATGTATTGTTTATATGTGTTTCTATTAACACTGTGTATCATGTTTATTGTTTTGAGAATGTAGAATCATTATTGCACCACTGAGTTATAACCAACTTGATCATGATTTATGATGTTTTGTTGTGTGACTGAATTGCAATGATGAGAAATTTGTTATGCAGTTTTCATCTCTGAACATCAAAAGTATAGGTGATCTTAATATTCTTTTCATCATGTGTTCTTCTGGTTTGGGTATCAAAGTGAAACTGACTTTGTAGAACAAGTTTAGAAGTTTCTCTTCCCTTTGTATTTAATACAATGACTTGATGTTCATGGGTATTACCTTCTTTAAAGATACGATAAAATTTAACTGTGAATCCATTGATCCAACTGATCTTGGGGGCTTCTTTGTTTAGAGGCCTCTTATTAATGATTCAGCCTCATTGCTTGCTATTTTTATTTGGTCTTTTTTTTTAAATATTTTTTTAGTTGTTGATGGATCTTTATTTTATTCATTTATTATTTATACGTGGTGCTGAGTATCGAACCCAGTGCCTCACGCATGCTAGGCAAGCGCTCTACCACTGAGCTACAGCCCCAGCCCTGGTCATTTTTATATATGACAGAAGAGTGTATTTTGAAATATTATACATATATGTAATATAACTTACTCTAACTAGGATCCCATTCTTATGGTTTTACATGATGTGGGAATTCTCTGGTTCTGTATTCAACTATGAACATAGAAAAGTTATGTCTGATCAATTCTACTGCCTTCCCTATTCCCATCCCCACTAATCCATATGAATTTCTATTCTTCCCTCCCCTCATTATTGTGTGTCAGTATCCATATATCAGAGAGAACATTCGGATTTTCCTTTTTGGGGGATTGGCTTATTTCACTCACATGATAGTCTCCAGTTCCATCCATTTACCAATAAATTCCATAATTTTATTCTTCTTTATGGCTGAGTAATATTCTATTGTGTATATATACCACATTTTCTTTACCCATTCATCCATTGCAGGGCTGGTTTCATAGCCTTGGGTTGGTTCCATAGCCATATCAATATTCATTGTGTGCTATTGTTCTGTTCAGCTTTTCTATATTTGCTTTTGTCAATTTTAGTAAATCAGATGTACCTATAAATACATCCATTTCTTAGACTTTTAAATGTATGTAAATTTTCAGAATAGTCCCTAATTATCCACTTGATATCAGTCATGTTTGCAGTAACACCTACATTTTTGACTGTAATTTTATTTTTTTGTTAGTTTGTCTAAGGATTTATCAACATCCATCTTTAAAAACAAAAACTCTTGTTTTCTTTGATACTTTGTATTTTTGAATTTTATTTTTCAATAATATTAGCTCAATCACTTCTCTTCTGGTTTTAGGGTTTGATTTCGTATTATTCTTCTAAGACCTTGAGATTACAGCATTTATTTAAATCTTTCTGATATTTTAATTTTGGACACTCAAATGTTTTACTTTAGAACTGCTTTTTCTGTGTCCCCATATTACTTCATGTTGTAATTCTATTCTTATATGATTATAATAATGTTTTCATTTTTCCCCTGATTTTTCAATGACCTAATCACTATTCAAAAATATTTATTCAATCTGTATGTGTTTGTATTGTTTCTGTAGATTTTCTTGCTGTTGATTTCTAATTTCATTCCATTATGATCCAATGTGATCTGAAAAAAAGTTTTCAAGCTTTTTGTATTTGCTAAGACTTGCTTTCTGTCCCTAATTATTATGTTTTGGAGAAAGTTCCACAAGAAGCTAAAAATGCACATTCATATTCTGCTGAAAGAAATATTATATAAATGTCGCCTAAGTCCATTTCGTATAGTACGTTATAAATCTGAATCTACTCCTATTTGACTTCAGATCCAATTTGAACAGAATGTTGTTTTCCATACTTTCACTGTCGATTTGTGGATGTGTTTGCTAATGAAGTGTGATGTATTTCAGGCAACATCTAGTGGGGTGTTGGTTTTTAATCCAATCTGCCAATCTTTGTCTTTTTTTTTGGACAATTTTCATTCTGTGTTATTATAGAAAGGTTTGTATTACTTCATGATTTTTTATATTTGATTTGATCCTAATTCTCACTTGCATATCTACTTACTCTTCTAATGAGATTTGTTCCTTCCTAAGTGTTCTTCTTTGTTTATATCTTCTTCTACATGTAGAATTTCTTTAAGTGTCTTCTGAAGTGATGATTTTGTGAAAATGAATGCTTTTGTTTTATGCATATTTTGTTATTTGGTATTTATTTTATTTCATTTATTTATTTAGTTTCCTTTTAATACCTAATTTCCACATATTAGAGAAAGCATATATGATACATAACTTTCTGAGTCTGGATTATTTCACTCAATATGACATTCTCCAGTTTCATACATTTACCATTAAATTACATAATTTTGTTCTTTATTGCTGAACAAAATTCCATTGTGTCTATATACCACATTTTTTTATCCATTTACCTACTACTGAAGGACACCTTGTTTAACATGGCTCTGGAGAATTGGGCTTCTATATACATGAGTATACATACATCACTACAGTGTGGTGATTTTAATTATTTTGGATATATACTGTGGAATTATATAAATGAGTCAAACAGAGCTTTTATTTCTAGTCTGATCTCCATAGAGGTTTTACTAATTTAAAATGTCACCAAGAGTTTATATGCATTCAATTTTCCCCACATCCTTACCAGTTTTTACTGTTACTTGTATTTTTTTCATACTGCAAAATGAACACAGGGGTGCTTACCACAGTGCTATATCTCCAGTCCTTTTTTATTTTGAGACAGACTTACTATTTTCCTGAAGGTGTCACTAAGTTGCTCAGTCTGGTCTTGAACTTGCAATCCTCTTGCCTCAGCCTCCTGAGTCATTGGGATTACAGGCATGCACCACCATGCCAGCTTGTTACTTGTAATTTTTATATTTGTCATGTTAACTGGTGAGAGAAGAAATCTCAGTGTAGATCTAATTTGCACTTTCCTGATTGTTAAGAATGCTGAACATTTTTATATACTTTTTGGCCGTTTGAATTTCTTCGTTTGAGTATTGTCTGTTTCATTTGTGATGAGTTATTGATATTTTTGGTGTTGACTATTTGAGTTTTTTAATATATTCTGGATATTAATCATCTGTCAAAAATGTACCTGGCATAGATGTTCTCCGATTCTGTAGGCTTTCTCTTCATGATCTTCTATCCTTTGTTGTGCAGAAACATTTTAATGTGATGCCATCATATCTATTGATTCTTGGGATTATTTCTTGAGCATTAGGAGTTATGTTGAGAAAGTCAATACTGGGGTCTATATGTTGAACTGTTCACCATATATTTTCTTCTAGCAGTTACTAAGTTTCCTAGCTCTTTGATCTACTTTGATTTGACTTTCTGCCGGGTGAGAAATTGGGATTTCTTTTTCATTCTTCATAGGAAATCCAGTTTTCCCAATATTTCTTGTCAAAAAGAATCTCTTCATCAATGTAGTTTTTGGCACCTTTGTCAAACATCAGATGATTGTATCTGTGCGGGTTTGGATGAGAAATACATTTAAACAAGTGCCAGATGATTCCCTAGAATGAAATAATCCCCTAAAATTATCACAAAGCACACTATAGCATTTAGACTTGGTGTTCTAGGTACAGTGTAGTTATCAATATATTAATTCAGATGTAAACCAAATGACAGTCCAAACCTCAACAGAGAGTAGAATCAGAGCCCCAGTTTTGATAGCCATATGTCTTTCTATAAGGTATTTCATCTCTCAAGGCATAGCATTTTTATACTTAATGTCAAGAGATCAAGACTATTTGGTAATCTCCAATAACTTTCCACTTTGAACAAGTTACATTTTTAGTTCCTTTTCAGAATTTCTGCTTTACATTTTTCAAAAGATCACATATGTGCAACAAAGATACCAATGGATACAAAGGTTCATAATTTAATATGTGTTTTATTGGTAAGATTTTAAATTCCACAAATCCAGTGAGATCAAAAGATAATTTCTTACAGATCATTGGACAATTATAAAGTTAAATTTATAGTATTTTTATCACACTAAAATTTTCATGAAAATTGGATATAATTATAATTGAATATGCACTAACAGCCATAGCATGAAAGAACAAATACCAGTTACTGAATTTTTTATTCTGTGAGCATAATTATTAACAAATACCTGAAGATATTGTCTGAATCTGATCCACTAAAATATATATTTGTGACTTATAGAAAATTTAAACATTCCAATGATAAATCTTCATTTATTAATTGTGACTTGTCTAGTAGTTCCAATTATGGGGTTGATATACAGACCATAGCATATAAGAATCCTCAAAAGGATAAATACCTCAGCTTTTACTTTATTAATGATTCCAATATGATGGCCTATATTTTTATTTTTGATTCTGCTACAAATTAAAAATTCATATAGATTTCCCCTATCAAAGTTTCATGAAATTACCCTCAGAAATTTCATTAATTCTTATGAGTATTTTTAAGATAAACAGAAATGTTTGAAGAATATATAGTTGTGGTCTAAATAATTAAAGGCAAACAGTTGACAATACAGTAGTAAACAAAATTATTCTACTATATTAGCCATTCTTCCTAATTACTAACATTTAACAGGGTTGACTATCAAAGGAGAATGAATCTCTTCCCAGAAACAGATGCAAACCTTCCCATCCTTCAAGTCAGAACTACCCATCACTGGATATATCTTCTCCTGTTATTAAGATGGACTTTTTCATTTTGAATTATGATCTATAACTGATTTTTTCAAGTGAAGCATTCTAATTTTTAATATTTTTAACAATCTCTTGCTAAAGTACAGATCTTTTTGTGCTGGAAGGATACACAACCTAGGACTTAAAAATAAAAAATACTTTACTTTTCAGATGTAACTGTTTCCTGTTTATTCCATTAAATCATGGATATATTAACACAATTTTCACTTTGTAAGATCTGTCTGTTTAGGGAAATAAGAGGAAATATTTCTATGTTTCCTGTTATATCTCTAGCCTTGAAATTGAGAACCAATATTTTCTGTCTGATATGTTACTTAAGGGCAATTGATTATTTCAAAAGTCATACTCACTTCCTCATAAACAGGAAACAGAATACTGTAAATCCAGTCAATTTTGGAAGGACTGGAAATGAAATCATGGTGCCAGTGTTTGAAATTACACTCTGCCTATTTTAAAATTAATTTAGGAAACCAGAGCCAGTCTTTTCATTTCTTCGCCCTAAGACCAAGTTAAATCTGACTGTAATCCCCTTAGAAATGATGTGCTCTAAGTCTTATTTTGTCAGCACCACTATGAAAACGCCACTCCTTTTGTCAATGTCATGTAATGCATATATAGTGATGACAATTAATGTTTTGAGTGCTAACCAAGACCAAAATCTGAAATTTTCTTCAACTTTGTTCAACCATTAATCAGAATTCTACTCAGGTATCACTGTGGTCTTTTGTCATTTTATTTTGTTCACTTCTGAAATTCCTCAAGCTCCCGGCCAATGAAATGAAACATAATCCCTGACATGCATACAAAGGGAGTTCCAAAGGCAGCAAACATGAATGACCATCCATATTGCACCTCAATGAAGACATTTTCTGGGACACACCTGTTGCTCCTTTCTATAGATATGTACTTTGGAAAATCAACAGCATATTCCTTCCATAGTACAAACAGGCTGAGTATCAGACTAAATAGGGCCCCTGTGGAGGAAAAGGAAAAAAAATCATTCATTTATCAGAAGGACAGAAAATAAATTTGACAGTATATTAACCTGGATTTTTTTTCTTAGAAAAACTTATTATAAATACCACTGAGGTCAGTACAACTTATTAGCATCACGTCAAATCTTTTCCTGTGGACAAAGTCGACTAATACTTTGAAATAAAAAAAAATGGGGTGAACTATGGAGTTTTCCTTGTTCCCATACCAGCATTTTCATGGCTATTACTACCCTAATTGGAACAAAACTTAGGCTCTATCAAATGCAGAACCAGTAAAATAGACATTCTATGTCCTTTGTCTTCTCCCTCTTCTACTTACTTGTCCAAATGCACATCCTTCACTCAATGTTTACATTCATAAAATTCTCATTGTATAAAATATATTTAATATAAATAACTCATCAGTAAAATTGGCTAACACTTCCCTCAAATCTTCAAAACAATTTGATTCACCATAAAGGTATGTTATAGGGAGTTATTGCTGCCATTCACAATTGTTTTCTGCCATTTACTGCTGAGGTAATCTGAATCCCAGTATGATGGCACAGACCTACAGCATAGCCTAACAGTACCCTACATTGCATTCTTTCTTTAAAGTATCCAATGACCTCAAATGAATTTGTGTTATTGTTAATTGTCATAGGAATAGATTATCTCTACAAACTTTAAAACCATTCAAATAAGGCAGTAAACTCCTATGACCAACATTTTCAATTCTTGTATTGTTCCAGTATTATCAAAAATGTAAGTATCCTTCCAGATTATTTTAATTGAATTTAAAAGAGGGCATTATACAAATGATGATTATAAATCAATAGTCTGCACCCTTAAGTACAGAATGCTAGACATGTACATAATAATCTTTTACTTTTGGATTACATAAGAAAATATCAAATAGAAAATCTCAAATATAATTTGAGACAAAATTCTATTTGATATTATATTTGAGACAAATATATTTATTAATATATTAATAATATTATATTATATAATAAATTGTAATTGTCTCAAATTATATATGGCTTTAAACCACAGTTTTATGAATGCTTATAGAGAAACAATATCCTCTAAGCCATCTACAACTATTTAAAAATTGTTTTTTCATATTTAATTTATTTATTTGTTCTCTTTAGGTGCACATGATAACAGAGTGCAATTTAATTCATTGTACACAGATGGAGAATAACATTTCATTTCTCTGTTTGTAAGTGATATAGAGTGCACTTTTTTTTTTTTTTTTTTTTTTTTTTTTTTTTT
>PVHX01026975.1:0-20016 GCA_004024805.1 Geosciurus inauris | reverse complement strand
GCTCACGCTTGTAATCCCAGCACTTAGGGAGGCTGAGACAGGAGGATCGCGAGTTCAAAGCCAGCCTCAGCAATGGCGAGGCACTAAGCAACTCAGTGAGACCCTGTCTCTACATAAAACACAAAATAGGGCTGGGGATGTGGCTCAGTGGTCGAGTGCCCCTGAGTTCAGTCCCTGGTGCCAGAAAAAAAAAAAAAAAAAAAAAAAAAAGAAAAATAAATTTTGAAAAAGTCCCAGGGAGATGAAGAAAACGGAAAATCCAGGGGTAGCATCAATCGCTGCCCCCTGGTGGCCGCGCGGGGCAAAGTCAATCATGTTTCCAGCGGAGACGCACCGGGCACAGCCGGTATTGAGAACGCGAATAAGCAACAGCCGCTCAGGTATTCAAAAGCAGTGGCGGGTTACTCTCTCAATACCAGGTTGAACTGCATTGTTATCACAATTCATTGCCCTACAGCAAAAGTCTAAAAAAATATGTCAATATAATTGTAGTTTGCCACCAACTGAGAAACATCTTGAAGAAAACGAAGTTTTCAGCTAGCAATCTGTATGTTATGGGAATTGTAGAGCAGAGACCATTAGAACTATTACAAATACAGGTGTTAGAAAAAAAGACTTGGCAAGTTCAGCACTTGGCAAGTTCAGACTTGGCAATTCATCGGTCAAGACTGATGGCAAAGGATAGAGCGTTGATATTTTTTTAACAAAGCAGCAGCACTTTATCCCCAAATACAAGAAGAAACAACAGCAGGGTGTGGGAAATAAAGAGGTCATCTGACACTGGAGAGGTGTTCCTAGATATATGATTAAAGCTGGGAAACAAGTTATTTAGCCAAACTCAGATAGTCAAGGGTCATATGTTTTCTCTCATATGTGGAACCTGGAGAGGAAAAAGGATTAAAAAGGGGGGTGTTAGTGGTGGAAATCTTGTGAAAACAGAAGGGAGTCTCATAGAGTAGAAGAAGGGGCCCAAGGGGAGACAGAAGGAAAGGGAAAGGGGAGACACTGGGGAATTAAACTGACCAAATTATGTTGTGTTCATATATGAATATGTAACAATGATTTCTACTATTATGTATAATTATAATGCACCAGTGGGGGAAAAAAAAGGAGGCCGGGCATGGTGGATCATGCCTATAATGCCAATAGCTTGAGAGGCTGAGACAGGAGGACCACAAGTTCAGAGTCAGCCTCAGCAACTTAGTGAGGCCCTCAGCAATTTAGGGAGACCTTGCCTCAGAATTAAAAAAGAAAGAAAGAATGGAAAAAGGAAGCCTGGCTTTTTACCTGAAATTTGGTTTCAGGTTTATATGACTGAGGTTGTAGAGACCTTTCTATTAGCTCAAATCAAAGGGGCCCTTCAAGAACTGACAAGGTAGGAATGAACCATGGGAAGCAGGAGGCTTTAGTTTCTGTGGTAACTCTGACACCAAGGAGCTGGTCCGTATTTTGTGAGTGAGTGTGAGTGTGTGTGTGTATGTGTGGTTATTTCATGGAAAAGATAATGGTGAAGTCTTTTTTTAAATTTTTTTTTTAGTCATCAATGGACCTTTATTTTATTTATTTATATGTGGTGCTGAGAATTGAACCCAGTGCCTCACACATGCTAGGCAAGTGCTCTACCACTGAGCCACAACCCCAGCCCAAATAGATTGGTTTAGAAGATAGCAATGGTAATTTTTTATTTTTTATTTTTGGGTACCAGGGATAGAACTCAGAGGCACTTGACCACTGAGCCACATCCCCAGCCCTATTTTGTATTTTATTTAGAGACAGGGTCTCACTGAGTTGCTTAGTGCCTCATTATTGCTGAGGCTGGTTTAGAACTTGGGATCCTTCTGCCTCAGCCTCCCGAGCCGCTGGGATTATAGGCATGGGCCACTGCACATGGCTGGTGAAGTCTTCTAAGAATATGCTATTAGTAATTTTTTGGATGGCACTGAAGATAACTTATTGTTTAAAGGTAGTGATAGCTCAGTTTTAAAGCAATGAAGTGCTTTAGTGTTTTAGTGCTAAAACTCAGGATTCCAGGGATTAAAATGTTTTCATGTGTAGGGGATGATGATTTTGTAAATTTTGAAGATAATTTATGATATTTTTATTTTATATTTCTAGTAGAAATAATTGTTTTCCTGTTTACCATGGTCATACTAATATTTAGTAAAACATATTTTTAGATGACATTGAAAATCCTTCAAATTATAATTTTATATTTTGTCCCATCTTTACTGAAATGTTTACTTGTTTAACCAGTAGTCTCTTGGAGAGTTGCCTTCCATTCGAGTCCTTCTGTGTTTATGCCTTTACATACATACACACATCAAAAATATTTGCTGTGTTGTAGTTTTAGTAGGGGCTCAGGAAGGAGTAAATGTAAAGGCATGCATTTAATTTGCTGTCTTTTCCCTGAACTACAAATGTCTTTGAATTAAGTTATATTGACTTTTTCCCTTATAATTTATTTTTGGTACTAGGGATTGAACTCAGGGATGCTTTACCACTGAGCTACATCCCCAGCCCTTTCCATTATTATTGTTATTTTTTAAATTCTGAGAAAGGGTCTTGCTAAGTTTCTGAGGCTAGTCTCCAACATGCCATCCTCCTATAACTCAGCCTCCTGAATAATTGGAATTACAGGGGTGTATCATCACATATGACTATGATTTGGTTTAATTTTTAAAAATGTTTTAAATTGTTTTTGGTACTGGAGATTGAAGTCAGGGGCACTCGACCACTGAGCCACATCCCCAGCCCTGTTTTGTGTTTTATGTAGAGACAGGGTCTCACTGAATTGCTTAGTGCCTCACCGTTGCTGAGGCTAGCTTTGAACTCGCGATTCTCCTGTCTCAGCCTCCCTAAGTGCTGGGATTACAGGCTTGTGCCACTGCGCCCGGCTGGTTTTATGTCTTGTTTAAGAAGTTCTTTTCTGCCTCAACGTTATAAACACACTTGTCTATATTTTTTTCTATTACATATATTTTAATTAATTAATTAATTTTTGTGGTGCTGGGGATTGAACCCTGTGGGCCTTGTGCATGCTAGGCAAGAGCTCTACCACTGAGCTACATCCCCAGCCCTGTTACATATATTTAAACATTAGATGTTTAATCCACCTCATATGATGAAGTATTTGAAAAGCTCCAATAATGGCAAGAAGGGAGACGTTTTTAAAAAGGAAAGAGCTATTAAAACATTTAGGAAAAACAAGCTGTTTTCTTAAACAAAGAAGTAAGCATAGTATATTGCTTTGAACATTATTTACAATAGTTATAATAATGTAAACTATCATGGTCTAAATACAGTAGTCATGATAGTTGTATTTAGAGGATGGAGTGACAGGAGAGAAGAGTTGGTAAGGGAGCAAAATTTTCACTTTTTATAGTAAGAATTCAATTAGTAACACTTAAAACAGATAAAATCCAGAAATAGGATAAGCACCAGGCATGGTGGCACACTCCTGTAATCCAAGCAGCTCAGGAGGCTGAGTCAGGAGGATGGCAAGTTCAAAGCCAGCCCCAGCAATTTAGTGAGGCCCTGAGCAACTTAGCAGACTCCTGTCTCTAAATAAAATATAAAAGGAGCTGGGAATGTGGTTTAGTGGTAGAGCACTTGCTTAGCATGTGTGAGGCACTGGGTTTAATTCTCAACACCCCATTAAATAAATAAAATAAATGTCCATCAACAACTAAAAAAAATTTATATTAAAAAAATAAAATACAAAAGGCTGGTAATGTAGCTCAGTGGTAGAATGCTCATGCATGAGATCCTAGGTTCAATCCCTAGTACCCTGCCCCTAATGTATAAGTAAAGTATTTGTTTATATGGCAGTAAGTCCTAGAAGAATAGCTTAAGAGTTAAAAGTTGCAGGAAATGATGGTGTTCAGAATAAAATTCTGGTACTTTTTGATTTTTTTTAAAACCATGAATAGGATTTTTTTGAGTTACATATTTTACAGAAAGAAGAAAGGACAAAGATGAAAGCAGACAAGGAGAGTGACCACTTGTTCTCTGATGAAATCAGTGACATATTGCACATATTCCTCGAGGACAAGTCCAGGCAGGTTAGCGAGGTGGGATAATTCAGTGAACTATCAGGTTTTGTTTGTTCTGCTTAAGTTTTTCCTCTCACTTTAGAGCAGGTGAGGATTTTGGCTGGGCTGAGGGTACAGGCATCCTATGTCAAAGGCCTTTTGCTTTTTGTAAAAGTCTCCAGTAAACCAAAGAAGAGGCTGTGCTCTGGAGGGACTGGGGAGAGGGAGAGAGAATTCTTTATGACTGTGGAGGGGATGGGTTTGTAGGTCCAGCCAGTGTAAACACTGGGCTCTGGTCCCTGGCTGTGGTAGAGCAAGTGATGGGACACTGAGTAGATGGCTTTGGAGGGCTCGGAGGGCAGGCCAGGTTCAAGCCCAGAGGCTCTCAAATCTGAATTCCCACATCTCAAATTTGACACAGATCTGAAGAAACATAACTGCTGGGACCACAGGAGTCAGAGCATTCATTGGTGATATCCAATGATGGGATGGTGCTGGCAGGGAGGTAGGTAGGAGGCCTCCCCTGGGACTTGGTGTTTTTATGACCTTTACATGGCCTTTGGCAGATGGGAACCTAAGTGTGCCTGCACTCCAGTGCAGGGGCTTGGAGTAGCAATTAAGTTCACTTAAAAGAACGTTTAAAAAATACAGTATTATTTCTTGCACATCTGAGTTTGTAGGCTAAGATCACACTTGATACACAAGGACAGGTAAGGAGGAGGCCCATCTTCAGCAGCCCCAAGAAGAGTGAGGGCAGAGGGATGGGATTGTGGCTCAGTGGTAGAGCGCTTGCCCTGCATACGTGAGGTACTGGGTTCGATCCTCAGCACCACATAACAATAAATAAAATAAAGATATTGTGTTCATCTACAACTAAAAAAAAAAAAAAAAAGAGCGAGGGCAGACACTGTAATGGCTTTGGGGTAAATGGTAAATGCTATGGCATACTCATACTCTGTGGAAAGAAAGGTGGCTGGGCACTCTAGGTCCCTGCCTTCCTTGTTTTCCCCCCAGGATCTGTCCCTTTTCTTTCTTAATTTCTGGGCCCCATCTAACTGTCTTTTCTCTCCTTGACTGGAAATGAATGGGGAAAGGAGTATCTCTGCTCTGAGGAGGAAAAGGTTGGGAGCCTAGGTGGAGTCTTCTTAAAGACTCTGACAGATTTAGTCTGATCCTGGGCTTCCAAAATGCCCGGGAGCCTTGTTTCTTGGTTTCAAGAAGTTGAAGGAGCTCTGGTACCCGGGGTCCTAACCAAAGGAGAAAGGAGGAAAAACAGAGGGAAGGGGGCTTTCCCAACAGGGAAAAAGCTGAGGGAGTCAAAGGGCTCAGACAGAACGAGAAAGAGATCACAAAAGTCCCATTACACAAAGAGATAGGCCGGCGGGTGGAGGAGTGGGGGAGCTTCATTGAACAGGGCAGAAAGGAGTCCTCTTGTGTCTTTGGGGTTCCTTTTACAGCTATAATTATGACTAGGGTAGGTTTCAGTAGTATTTGCCTTTGTTATCAATGGGCCCAGGCCACAATGTTGCTCTTGAGGACCTCTAGGGTACTTGGAGGTTCTCATTCATCAGGCCCCAAGGAAAGGGGAAGCAGTCCTTTGTAGATCTGGGAAAAGATCGGGAGGTCACCGCTGGAATAAGAGTTGCTGAACAGACTCAGGAAAAGGAATCCCTGCAGGGTCCCAGTGGCCTGCAGGGCCATGGTGTGTGTGTGTGTGTGTGTGTGTGTCCCCACATGCATGTGCACATATGCTCCAGGAACACTGGCAGAATATCCATTGGCGGAAACTCCCCAGGGAACACTGCCCAACCTGCCCATCAGCCTCCCTTCAACTGCCCAGCAGTCTGGGCACCTAGGGTGAATGGGAACATAGAATTGAGCACATGACCCCACCCTGTAGTGACACAGACACAAGAACAGGTATTTGGGTGGGAGGCTACAACAGCTTTTTATTCAGTTAGTATAAATCACATTTAAATGGAAGAGATGAGGTGCAATGGGGAGCAGGGTCAGGTCTTGGATCCTGGGTGACCTCCCAGAGGGGACAGTCCTGCTGTCTCCTTCATCTGTCTCTCTGGGCCTGGCCCAGCATGGGCAGCTCAGCCACGCAAGGTAGGGATGGGAATGCAGATAGGAGGGTTGAAGCAGCAGAAGGTGGTGCGACAAGGCCAGCATGGGGTGGCTGCTCTGGGGCCCTTGATCCTTCCTCTCTTAGAGTCCCCTTCTTGCCCCTTGGGTTGGGGCTCCAAGCCCTGGTGAGGCTGGTGGGGGGTGCCTCCTGGGCTCCAGTCTGGTCACTGAGCTAAGGACCTTTTGGGGTCTGTGGCTCTTCAGTCCTGGGAGGGCAGAAGAGGCTTGTGAGGGCCTGACCAAGGTTCCCCTTCACCTCCCCCCTCATCCCCTCCGCTTTCTCACCTCTTGCAGCCTCTGGAGCCCTTTCTCTTCTTTTCAGGCTTGTAGGTCCCCCTGTCCTTCCTACAGCCCTGGTCCTTCCGTGGGGCTGGTGGCTTGTCCAGGCGCTTCATCAGCTGCTGCACCCAGGTGTCCTTGGGGTCTCCACAGAGCTCTGAATGAGAGCGCTTCTGGGGCAAGAACCTTGGGGTTGGAGGTTAGTAAGCCTTCTTAGTTTTGCCCACCACTCAGCCATCATCCTGTACCCACCCATTGTGCCCACTCACAGGATAGCTGGGATAGGGCAGCCTAAGCTTGGTTCCTGCTTCCGGTAGCTGCGCACAACCTTGTAGGGGATCTTCCTTTGGCTATACTTTAGGCAACAATCCTGAGCCCCTCCATCACTGCCTGCAGAGCGGGGTTCACAGGGAGAAAGAGGCTGCTTATAAGCTCTTGCCTACATCTCTCTAGCCCCTTATCCCCAGCTAAGACTCTTCCCTCCTTGGTACCTTGGGTCTGGGGGGTACAGAGGGACAGGACTAGGATTAGGAGGCTCAGAGCCAGCATCTGAGCCATGGCTGTGGTTGAGGATGAGTATGAGGCTAGAGCTGTAGGCAAGATGAGCAGCTGAAAGTTGGGGGTCTCTGTGTGGGTTGGGACTGGCCTGCTGCCTATTTATGTAGTCTGACACTTTCACTTCCCTCATCACCCCTCCTTTTCCTTCCTGAAAGCTGGGCTGAGCCCTTTCCTGGCGCTCAGCCTCACTGGTATGCCTGAATCCAAACCTCACAGCCAGTCAGTCCCCAAGCTGCCTGACCCGACCTCCTCAATGTCAGTGGAATCCATTAGGGCTCTCCTCCTATTTTCAGACACTGCCTTGGTGCAAGATTTGCCACTGCTCCCCTGGACACTTTGGTGGCTTCCTCACTATGCCCTAGGCTCCACACTCTCCTTCAAGCAAATCTGATAATAGACCCTTATCAGATATATGATTTGCAAATATAACCTCTCATTCTATGGGTTGTCTTTTCATTTTGTTGATAGTGTCTGATGCAAGAAAACTAAAAAAAATTTCAATGAAGTTCAATTTACCCATTTCCTCCCATCATTACTTGTGCTTTTGGTGTTATATTTAAGAAATCATCACCAAATCAAGACTCATAGTGATTTCCCCTGTTTTAAGGTTTTTTTTTTTTTTTTTGGTACTGGGGATTCAACTCAGGGGTACTCAACCACTGAGCCACATTGCCAGCCCCATCTTGTGTTTTATGTAGAGAGAGTTTCACTGAGTTGCTTAGCACCTTGCAGTTGCTGAGGCTGGCTTTGAACTCGCAATTCTCCTGTCTCAGCCTCCTAAAGTGCTGGGATTACAGGTGTGCACCAAAGCACCTGAGTTTAAGGGTTTTAGAGTTTCAGTTCTTACATCTAGGCCTTTGATCTATATTGAATGAATTTTTTGTGCATAGTGTAAGGTAAGGATCCAACTTTTGTGTGTGTGTGTGTGTGTGTGTGTGTGTGTGTGCATGTACTAGGGATTAAATCCAGGGCCTCATGTATGCTAGGAAAACACTACCACTGAGCTACATTCCCAGCATTTCCTCCTTTTTTAAAATTTTATTTTGGGACACAGTCTTTACTAGCTTCTAAATTGCTGATGCTGGCCTCAAACTTTGCAATTCTCCTATCTTAATCTCCCTACTGCTGGGATTAGAGGTGTGTACCCTCACTCCGGGTTTAGAGTCCAGCTTCGTTAGCATGTAGATATCCAGTTTTCCAGCACCTTTTGTTGAAAAGACTGTCCTTTCCCAATTAAGTGATTTTGGTACCCTTGTTGAAAATAACTGACATATGTGTGAGGGTTTATTCCTGGGTTCTTTATCCTATTGCATCTGTCTATATATCTATCTTTATGTCACTGCCATTACTGTTTTGATTATTGTAGCTTTGTAGTAATTTTTGAAACCAGGAAACGTTAATTTAAAAACATTGTTCTTTTTAAAGATTTGGTTTTTGGGGGTTCCTTGAAATTCAATATAAATTTTATGATAGGTTTTCCTTTTTTAAAATATTTTTTTAGTTGTCAATGGACCTTTATTTTATTTATTTATATGTGGTGCTGAGAATTGAATCCAGTGCCTCACACATGGTAGGCAAGTGCTCTGCCACTGAGCCACAACCCCAGACCTGGTTTTACTTTTTATTTTTTGTTTTGGTACCCGGGAACTCAGGGGTACATGACCACTGAGCCACATCCCCAACCCTACTTTGTGTTTTATGTAGAGACAGGGTCTCACTGAGTTGCTTAGCACCTCACTGTTGCTGAGGCTGGCTTTGAACTTGCCATTCTCCTGTTTCAGCCTCCCAAAGTGCTAGGATTACAGGCATGCGCCACCTCGCCTGGAGGGTTTTACTTTTTGATAGAGATTGCATTGAATCTGTGAATCATTTTGGAGATTATTATCATTTTAGTAATATTAAATCTTCTAATCCATGAATAAGAGGTATCTTTCTATTTATTTAGGTCTTCTTTAATTTTTTTCTGGTGATGTTTTGTAGTTTTCAGTGTACAAATCTTATACCTACTTGGTTAAATTTACTCCCAGGTATTCTTTTTGGTGTTATTATAAATGGAATTGTTTTCTTAATTTCCTTTTAGGATTGTTTACTGCTAATATATAGGTGTCCAACTGATTAATGTATGTTTGTTTATATCCTGAAATATTGTTGAATTAACTTATTAGTTCTAACAGGGTTTTTTTTTTTTTAGGTTTCTTTTCTACATATAAGATCATGTCTTATATGAATAGAGAGAAATCTACTTTTTTCCAATTTGAGTTCTTTTTCTTGCCTATTGATATAGCTAGGCCTTCTAGTATTGTGGAGTAGAATTGGTGAAAGTGGGCATCATGTTCTTGTTCCTGATCTTCAGAGGAAGACACACACACACACACACACACACACACATATATATAATTGAACCCAGAGGTGCTTTACCACTGAGCCACATCCCCAGCCTTTTTATTTTTTATTTTGAGACAGAGTCTTGCTAAGTTGCTTAAGGCCTGGTTAAATTGCTGAGACTGGCTTTGAACTTGTGATCCTCCTGCCTCAGCCTCCTGAGTCACTGGGATTACAGGCATGTACCACTGTGCCTGGATTTCCCCATTGAGTCTGATGTTAGCTTTTCAATTATTGTCTTCATCATGTTGAAAAAGTTCACCTCTATTTCTAGTATATTGATTTTTTAAAAATGTTTTACTTGTCAATGGACTTTTATTTTATGTATTTATATGTGGTTTTGAGAATGGAACTCAGTGCCTCACACATGCTAGGCAAGTGCTCTACCACGGAGCCACAACCTCAGCCCTGATTTTTTTTTAAATCATGAAAGGTATGGGATTTTGTCAAATGTGTTTTCTGCATTAACTGAGAGGATCATGTTTTTTTTCCTTCATTCTATTAATGTGATATATTACATTGGCTGATTCTTGTATGTTAAATCACACTTGCATTCTGGGCATAGATGTTACCTAGTCATGTTATGTAATTGTTTTAATATGTTACTGCATTTGTTTTTCAAATATTCTGTTGAGGGTTTTGTGTTTATATTTACAAGGGATATTTGTCTGTAGTTTTCTTGTGGTGTCTTTGTATATCTTTGTCTAGATAATGCTCATCTCATAGAATGAGTTAGGAAATGTTAGCTCTTTTTCAACTTTTTAGAAGAGTCTGAGAAAGACTGATGTTACTTCTTGAAATTTTTGGTAGATTTCATGAATGAAACCATTACTCCTGAATTTTCTTTATTGGGATTCTTTTTATCACTGATTTAATCTCCTTACTTGTTATAGATCTGTTCAGATTTAAAAAAATTTTTTTTAGTTGTAAATGGACACAATATTTTTATTTGTTTATTTTCATGTGGTGCTGAGGATGGAACCCAGTGCCTCACATATATGAGGCAAGTGCTCTACCACTGAGCTACAATCCCAGCCCCTGTTCAGATTTTTAATATTTTATTTAGTTTTGCATATTTTGGGAATTCATTTATTTCATCTAGGGTCTCCAATTTGTTGGAATACAGTTGTTCATCGTATTCGCTTATAATTCCTTTTGTTAGGACAAATTGATGTCATGTGATGTCTCACTTTAATTTCTTTCTTTTTTTTTTTTGTGGTACCGGGGATTGAACTCAGGGTCACTTGACCACTGAGCCACATCCCCAGCCCTATTTTGTGTTTTATTTAGAGACAGGGTCTTACTCAGTTGCTTAGCACCTCGTCATTGCTGAGGCTGACTTTGAACTTGCGATTCTCCTGTCTCAGCCTGGGATTACAGGCTTGCGCCACTGTGCCTGGCTTCACTTTAATTTCTGATTTTAGTAATTTGAATCTTTTGTTTGTTGACCTAGCTAAAGGTTTGTCAATTTTGTTGCTATTTTCAAAGAACCAACTTCTGATTTCATTGATTTTTCTCTTTTTAAAAATTATTGTTACTGTTAGTATTTGTCATACCAGGGTTTGAACCTAGGGGCATTCTATCACTGAGATACATTTCCAACCCTTTTTATATTTTTAACTTTGAGACAGGGTCTTGCTAAGTTGCCTGGCCTTGAACTTGTGACCCTCTTGCCTCAGCCTCCCTAGCCGCTAGGATTACAGGCAGGCATCATTCCTCCTGGCTCTCTATAGCAAAAGCTATTCTTTATTTCATTTATCTCTACTTCAATTTGTATTATTTCTTTTTTTTCTGTTGTTATCTTTAGGTTTAGTTTTCTCCTATGGTTCTTTAAAGTGTATAGTTAGGTAATTGATTTGAGATTGTTTTTCTTTTTTGGTTGTACTGGGTATTGAACCTGGGGCCTTCTGCAACTGCTCTACTGCTGAGCTACATCCTCTAGAGATCCTTCTGCTTTAATGCAGGCATTTAAAACTATAAATTTCCCTCTCAGCACTGCTTTCACTACATCATATATGACTTGGTCTATTATGTTTTTTATTTGCCTCAAGTTACGTTCTAATTTATTTCTTCATTGACTCTTTGGTTGTCTAAAAGCATGTTGTTTAATTTCAGCATATCTGAGCTTTCTAGTTTTTTAAAAAAATTTTTTTAGTTGTAAATGGACATATCTTTATTTTATGTATTTATTTTTATGTGGTGCTGAGGATTGAACCCAGTGACTCACACATGCAAGGCAAGAGCTCTACCACTGAGCTACAATCCCAGCCCTGAGCTTTCTAGTTTTACATCTCTATGGACTTCCAGTTTTTTTTCCATTGTGATTGGAAAAGATAACTTTGTATGATTTCAGTCTGAAATTTCATTAAGACTTGTTTTGTGGCCTAATATGTGATCTGTTTTGTAGAATGTTTCACATTCTCTTGAGAAGAAAGTGTACTTCTCTGTCATTGGGCAGAATGTTCTGATTATACCTGTTCTGTCTAATTGGTTTGTAGTGTTGTTCACATTCTCTGTTTTATTGATTTTTAAAAAATTTTTGGTATTGGGGATTGAACCTAGGGCACTTAATCACTGAGCCACATCCCCAGTTCCTTTTTTATTTTTCTTTTGAGACAAAGTCTTGCTAAGTTGCTTAGGCCATCACTAAATTGCTGAGGCTGGCCTTGAATTTGCGATCCTCCTGCCTCAGTCTCCCAAGTGCTAGGATTACAGGTTAATGTAATCCTCCATTGTGCATGACCTCTTATTAATATTTTATAAGGTTGTTTTATCCATTATTAAAAATGGGTTCTACAGCTGTTATTGTAGAACTGCCAATTTCGTCTTTCAATTCTGTCAACTTTTGCTTGTAGTGTTTTGGAGCTCTGTAACAAGGTATTTATAACTGTTATGTCTTCTTGCTGTATCAGACCTTTTAAAAATATATGATGTCCATCTTTTGTCTCTTGTAAACTTTTTGGACTAAAAATATATTTTATCTGTCAATTATATAGCCACCTCAGCTCTTTTTTTGCGCACTATTTGAATAGAATATTTTTTCTATCCTTTTCAGATTATGTCTCTTTCTCTCTCTCTTTTTTTTTGTACTAGGGATCAAACCCAGGTGCATTTTACCAATGAGCTACATCCCTAGCCTCTTTTATTTTTTTATTTTGAGACAGGACTTCACTAAATTGCTAAGGCTGGCTTTGAACTTGCAATCCTCCTGCCTCAACCTCCTGAGTCGCTGTGATTGCAGGTGTGCGTCATTGCTCAGGGTGTCTTTGTGTCTTTATATCTAAAGTGAGTCTCTCATAGCATACAGCTGAATCACATTTTCCAACATATACATTTTAATTGTAGGATTTAATTAATTACTTACAAGGAAGTATTTATTTCTATCATTTAGTTAATTGTTTTCTGCACATCTGATATGCTTTTTATTTCTTAATTCCTCTAAACTGCCTTTTTTTTTGGTATTTAGTTCATCTTTTTGTAGTGTACCATTGTGATTCTCTTCTGCATTTCTTTTTTGTACGTTTTGTAGTTATTTTTGTAGTGGTTGCCTTGGTAATTACAATTGACATTTAAATGTAAAACAATCTAGTTTAGTTTGAATAATACCAACTTAGTTTCAATAGTATATAAGCACTCTACTCCTATACATCTTAGTTCCTTCTCCTTTATATTGTTATTGTTATAGATTACATCTTTATATATTGTGTGCCCACTAACATAGATTTGTAATTATTGTTTTATGCATTTTCCTTTTAAAATGATGTAGAAAAAAAGAGGTACAAACCAACACTGCAATAACACTGACTTTATATTTCCTCATTTAGTTACTTTTACTAGAGGTCTTTATTTTTTTGTATGCCTGTGAATTAGTATTTTATTGTCCTTTTGTTTCAGCATGAAGGACTCCTTTTAGCATTTCTTGCAGTCAAGTCTACTGGTAATGAACTCCTTCGTTTTGCTTATTCTTCTTTAACTCTTTATTTTTTTAGTTGTAAATGGACATAATACCTTTGTTTTATTTATTTTTTATGTGGTGCTAAGGATCGAACCCAGTGCCTCAAACATTCTAGGCAAGTTCTTTACCACTGAGCTACAACCCCAGCCCCTTTCCTTAATACTTGAAGGATATATTTGTTGTTGTTGTTTTTTTTTTTTTTGGTAATGGGGATTCAACTCAGGGGTACTCGACCACTGAGCCACATCCCCAGCCCTAATTTGTGTTTTATGTAGAGACAGGGTCTCACTGAGTTGCTTAGTGCCTCACTGTTGCTGAGGCTGGCTTTGAACTTGTGATTCTCCTGTCTCAGCCTCCCAAAGTGCTGGGATTACAGGCATGTGCCACTGTGCCCGGCTTGAAGGATGGTTTTGATGGAAATAGAATGCTTGTTCAACAATTTTTCTTTTCCCTTTCAGGACTTTGAATATACCAGCTGGGGATGTAACTCAGTGAAAGAGCACTTGCCTAGCAAGTGGGAAATCCCTGGGTTCAGTCCTCAGTACTGAAAACAAAATTATTGATAATCCCTTGTACTTAATGAGTCACTTCTGTCTTGCTTTCAAAATTTTCTTTTGTCTTTGAGTTTTGACTTTAATATGTCTTTGTGTGGATCATAAAGTTTGAGTTTATCCTGCTTGGAGTTTGTGAGCTTAATGGATATGTGTATTTATTTTTTCATCAAAAAATGGAATGGGATATTTTCAGACATTATTTCTTCAAAAACTTTTCCCATCCTGTTTTTTCTCTTTCCTACTAGGCCTCCTATGATGAAATATTTGATGGTGTCTCTCAGGCTTCTTTAATTTTTTTCATCTTTTTTTCTTTCCATTTCTCAGGCTTGATCATTTCAGTTGTCTTATTTCAGGTATGCTGATCCTTTCTTTTGCCTGCTCAAATCTGCTGTTGAATGTTCCTAGTGATCCTTTTTACTTCAGTTACTGTATTTTCAGCTCCAAACTTTCTATTTGGTTCCTTTTTCATAACTCTATCTCTTTATTGATTAAGTTTTTTTTCATATCCTGTTTTACACATTTCCTTTAGTTATTTGCTTAAGGTTTCCTTCAATTATTTGGGCTTATTTAAGACAGTTAGTTTCAAGTTTTTATTTAGTATTCCCAATGTTTGAGCTTCCTCAGGAATGGTTTCTGGCAAATTATTTTTCTCTGTGAATGGGCCATACTTCCCTGTTTCTTTGTAAGATTTTGGTGAGAACTGGACAATATGAATATCATAATGTAGGATGATCTTTGGAAATTTAATTCTTCCACTCCTTAAATGTTGCTGATATTTGCCGGTTGAGAACTATGCCATCCATTTGTGACTTTTTGTGACTTATTTTGCAAAATGTGCATTCTTTGATGTGAGTTGTCACTGAAGTTTCTGTTTGAATCTCTGGTCAGTTATTGACCTAAGAAGTGTTTCTCACCATCCCCCTGTAACATATACAAAAAAAGTTTCTGTCTTTTGGGACTGGGGTTGTAGCACAGTGGTAGACTACTCACCTATCAGGTGTGAGGTACTGGGTTTGATCCTCAGCATCACATAATAAATAAATAAGCAAATAAAATAAAGGTATTGTGTCCATCTGCAACTAAGAAATTTTTTTAAAAAGTTTCTGTCTTTTTGAATCTTCTGATATATATTGTTGGGGAAGTTGCTACACTCCAAAACACTGAAACCAAGGCAAACCTGTCTCTTTGGGAACTATCATACCAACTAGAATATATAGTCTCAAATCTGGGGGGAAATGATGTTCCCATTGCCAGCCACTCTGGGAGTGTAGAATCCTATACCCACTGTGTCATCTGGGAGGCAGTTCATGCATTATACTTTCTTAGTAAAGACCACCAGCTTCTCCCTTCATCAAGCACTCCCGCTGCTATTACAAGTGTTCAGTCAGGTTCCAGAGTTGAGATGGTTGGTGTCAATTACTCTTTCAACCCCAGCAGTTGCTTTCCTGGAGGGATAAATCCTTGGAGCTTCTTACTCTGCCGCTTTGCATGATGTCACTCCTGCAGTTTAGTTTTTTTTGGGGGGTGGGGGGTTATTGAGGATTGAACTCAGGGGCACTCCGTCACTGAGCCACATCCTCAGACTAATTTGTTTTTTTCATTTTATTTAGAGACAGAGTCTCGCTGAGTTGCTTAGCGCCTCACTTTTGCTGAGGCCAGCTTTGAACTTGCTATCTTCCCGCCTTAGCCTCTGAAGCCACTGGGATTACAGGTGTGAGCCACCGCACCCGGCTCCTGTAGTTTAGTTTTTAACATTTAAAATCTTTTATCCACTTGGAATTTATCTGGGTGTACTATGTGTGAGAATTAGTGGGTCATAATTTAGAATCTGTTTAAAGCTGGATCAAGACTTCAGAGTTGTGACCCCCAGGTCACAACTGAAAAGTCTATCTGGTTTCCAGAGTGCTAAACCTAGCAGCAGGCACCTCGTCCCCAGTCTTATCACAGTTTTCTGAAAGATGGCTTATGAAGGGACAGGGAAACCATACAGTGTTGGAGAGAGGATGAAGACTTGGTCATATGTGGTCAGGGACATAGTAGTGACAAAAATATTGGGCCCACAATAGGGGTATTGCTTTGGAGGAGGATGGGATGTGGAGGGGTTGGAGACGGGGATATTTTGGGAATGGAAATGAAGAGGTGGTGGTTTACACTAGGTTCACAGACGAGAGGATGAGATTTGAATGACCTAAATGAGAAACAATTGAGCCCATGAGTCTTAGGTTTTGCAACAGAAGTGCCCTTGCTGGAAAGAGGCTGGCATTCCTGGAACATGACTGGGCAAAAACAAGGAGATAAGATTTCCTGGATCTTTTACCTGGTCTGAAGGCAGAACCCAACACCATAAACTTTCAAATTCCCATCTCCTCGTCCCCCCACTGCCTCTGTGGAAGTAACTAAGAGAGTAGTGAGTACCCTATGTGTGAAGTTTTCTAAAAAGGCATGGACCTGGATGGGGGTGGGAGACACATAGATGATAACAGAATCATATTGGTGCTTCCAAATTGGGCTGTACTTCACAATCACCTGGGGAGCTAGTTAAAAATACAAAATTAGAGTTAGTACCCTAGACCATCTTAAATAGAATCTCAGAATGGAGCCAAAGAATCTGTAAGTTGTCTAAGCATTTGGTGAGGGTGGGGCTGAGAAAGCCACCTGGGCCAATTCTGCTCCCAGCCCACACTCCAGATGGGCACAGAGCTGATGGGAGGGAACAAAGGTGGTCTGGGGAAAAGGAAGCTAGAGAGATGTCCCCCCTACTGCTCTTGAGGGAGGAGACTTTCTAGCCTGACAGAGTGTATAGAAAAAGCGAGGCAAAGGAAAGAAGGGGATTGTGCTGTATCCTTTTCTGAAACTCTAGGATTTCTCTCTCTCTCTCTCTCTCTCTCTAACTCACTCAAAACCTTGTTGTCCTGTCGTCTTATTTATGCTATTATAGAGGCTTCATATTTGTGTCAGATGTGTCCACAGCTCCATCAGGTCCCATACTCATCCCTCTTTCCTAAATTCAGGAAGATCTTCCTAGGATAGACCCAAAGCCCCTACCTCTTTTAACTTGAGCCTGCAGAGGTAAAGCAGCCTCAGAGGGACATTGCATCCTGGAGATATTGGGTCCTCTCTCCTTGCTCCTGAGGCTTAGAACCTAAATTAGGATCCCCAAGAGAAAGGAGGCAAACAATAGGGGCTTTGCTGGAGGTGGAAACCTGGCTGGACAAAAAGCCAGGGTGGAAAATAGCTGCCTTGAGAACAAGAGGATAGCAAGTCTCCACCCCTCCCTGGTCTGTGGAGGACCTGGAGGCATGCGAGGAGGGCAGTGAGTCCAGGTATACACACAGTGCCCAGGAGGAGGACTGAGGTGATAAGAGGAGTGTGACCTTTCTCTGGGACCTCAAGGTTTTTGGGGACCCAAACTGTTCTCTAGGACCCTTGGCTACTCACCCAGTCATTCCTTTGCCCTCAGCTGCTGGCCTGGCTTGTCCCATCCCACAATACCACTTGAACCTTATCCTGAGTGTGGCAGTCTGGAATCTACAGCCCAGTCCCCAGGCCTCTTTTGGTCCTCAGGCCAGGATATGTAGATATTGGGGAAGGGACACAAAGACTTGGATGGCTGCACATGGGAAATGTGAGTGTCCACCTAAGAGTTCCAGTCCTGAGGGTGAAGGTTTTGGCTTGATGAGCTCTTGAGGAAACCCAGATACTATTGGATGAAGGGTCCCTGGTAGTGTTAGTCACCTTTTCACTGATGGGGCAAAATACCTGAGCAAAACAACTTAAGAGGAGTGAAGATTTATTTTGGCTCATGGTTTCAGAGGTTTCAGTCTATGATTGGCAGGCTTCATTGCTTTGAGCATGAGGTGAGGCAAAATATCAGGGCAGAAGGGTGTGACAGAGGAAAATTGCTCTCCGAATGGCAGACAGGAAGCAAGAGAGAGAGCAAAGGTGTGCTGGAGATATAGATATTGAGGCCAACCTATCAACCCAGTATAGTTCCCAAGGGCACACCCACAGGACCCAAGCCTTCAACTAGATCCCATCTCCTACAATTTCTACCAACTCTCAATTATGCCATAAAATTATTAATTCACTGGTGAGGCTAGAACCCTCATGATCCAAAAACTTCCCCAAAGTCCCACCTCTAATCACTGCTCCACTGGGGATTAAGACTTCAATACATGAGACTTGAGGAGATATTCCAGATCCATACCAAAACCCTGGGGGTGAATAGAAGGGGAGGCACATGGGGATGATGTCTGCTCTACCCTGATGGTGAGTGCAGAACTCATACACCTTATGACCATATCAGGACCCTAGAAGCAGGGAGAGGAACTATGTTTATTGAGCCTCCCTCAGCCTCAGTATCAGCAGGCCCTGTACCTGTTTAGGACAGTCACCTGGCCCACTTCTGTGGTAGACATCCCAGGTGTGAATGTTGCAAGAGTCTGGAAATTCCCACATTGGGGAGGGCCACATTCCCCTCAGCCCCAGGCTCGCCTGCTCCCGCCTGCTCCCGCCTGCTCCCGCCTGCTGGGGGCTTCCAGGGAAGCAGATGGTCCCAGCTTGGCAAGCAAGAGCGGGGAGGGCTATGGCCGGAATTTCAGCTAAGGCACTCAGCTAGTCCTGGAACAGGATTTGGGGTGGGCAGGGCCCCATGGGCCTGTGTATCCAACAAAGGTCAAAGAGCCTGGGTGCTTTGGTGCTCCTGGGTTCCCAGCAGAGCACTGAGCCCTCAAGGAACAAGATGCCCAGGGGACTGGGCTCTTGGTCCTGAAAGAGCCATCAAGTCCCTGAGGGTACAAATGACACAACTCTTACTAGGGATGTGACATAGGTATGCCCAGAATAGAGGCCTATGTTACCCAATGTGTCACAGCCCAGGGTTAGGATCAGAGTGAGGCTTCTGCTTAGAACAGCACTGATGTTGTGGTCACAGACTGGAGGTGGACAGTGGTGAGCTCAGAGCTGAAATCCTGGTGATGTGAAAGTAGGATCCAGGATTGGGTTTGTGATTATGGTTGATAAGAGCTGGTGTGCCTTGGATTAAGATTGTGTTTGGGTTGGAGTGGGGCACCGCTTGCCTTTAGGATTGGGATTAAGATTGTCCAGGAGTTCAATTTTGTGTTGGAGAGCGGTTTTAAACTTCTTCTTTTTTTTTGGTACCAAGGATTGAACTCAGGGGTACTCAACCACTGAGCCACATCCCCAGCCATATTTTGTGTTTTATGTAGAGACAGAGTCTCACTGAGTTGCTTAGCTCCTCGCCTTTGCTGAGGCTGGCTTTGAACTCGCGATTCTCCTGTCTCAGCCTCCCAAAGTGCTGGGATTACAGGCGTGCACCACTGTGCCCAGCTAGTTTTAAACTTCTAAGAGAGTCTGAAGAGGGACTTAGGCTTGTGCATATCGTGGGTTATTGATCCGGTAGAGGTGAGAGGGTGTTGGCTGTTTTCTGGGCCTTCCACATGTGAGGGGGGAAAGTGTCCCCATGGTTATCCAACTAGGGCAGATAAGTGCCTTGATCCTGGGGAGAGGGAACACCACAGTTTTCTACGTCCAACTCGTTTGGCCATGTAAATCATTCAGTTAACACCCAGCAGTATTACCTTTCTGATGTGGATTGTCCTAGGATCTGCCTTGAAGTTGTCTCTGGGAATGGGGTTGGAGTTGATGTAGACTAGGGTTGTAGGGTGGGATTGTGGTTCCCATTAAAGTGTGGGTAGAGCTACATAGTTGGTCATGCCCTGTGTCAGGAATACCTTCTTGGGGACCCAGGACCTGGTTCTTGAGGGTTCCTTGAGGGTAACCTGAAACTGGGTGTGTCTGCCATGTCGAGGAGTCGGGGGCTCAGGACCCTGCAGGCACGGATCCAGCATTAAATTGGGGGCCCTCTGTAGGTGAAGGATGGGCTGCTGAAGAGGGCAGTGGACTCAATTCCTGAGCTTGACAGTTCTGTAAGAGAACACAGCCAAGTCATTGAGCCCTGTGTTATGCACGTGACTTAAAGGACAAGCAATAGGACAGAAATTAGAAACCAGAGCTCAGAGGAAGGAGAGACAGGCCTGGTCAGAGGTGACATAGAGGCTTAGGGAGGACAGGAGTCTGAAGGATGGGTTTGGATTGCATTTGTCTG
>PVHX01026974.1:0-20016 GCA_004024805.1 Geosciurus inauris | reverse complement strand
AGATAGCTTTGACTGGATAATCACTCTCCCTAAAATCTTAAAGATGCCTCCTAAATTCCAAGGTTAAAGTCTGAGTTTACTCCCTACCTAGAGATGTTAAACTATAAGTTCATTAATTTGCTATCTGCTTCTGTATGATGCTTGACAAAACTGTACTTTTGTAACTCTTTGAGATATAAAAACCTCTCTACTCTGAGACTAGGCTGCTGATCTCCGGCCCTGATTGCAGAGAGAGACAGTCACTGTACAGCTAATGTGCATACAATGTAAGCTTGCTTAATTTGATTTAAAATTGGAGTTGGTGGTCCTTTATTGTGTCCTGGGTTCAACAGTGGCTCCCACCCAAACCGACTCCATCTTAGGTCACTGCAACCACCATACTACTCCCCACGTAGTAGGCTCCACTGAGAGGAAACGGACAGAGCCTGGAGGCCACAGCACTGCAGGCTGAACAGGCCACCCAACACTATCCTATGGCCTGCCATTCCAGCCCCATCTCTGAAAGTGGTCAAAACTCCATCATAGGACACCGCAGCCATCTTGGGTTATCTCTGCTGCCACCTCTGCCATCTTTAGTTCAGGCAGCTTCCACCTTGGGACACCATCTGTTACCTGGAAGCCCAACATCAAGGTACCTACAGGTTTGACGCAATTTCTGCCACCAACTAGGGATGTGGTCACTTCCATCTAGGGTCAACAACCAGGACTTAAAACACCATCACCAAGGTCCCTGCAGGCCTGGTTACACCAAAGGTATCCCTACTAAGTGTGCTAATAGTCACCATCTTGTCGCACAGGCATGGGGTCACCTCGTTCTCTTTTTTTTCCTGCTAACATCTAGCTTCTTTTGATTCCCTTTTCGCTCTTCCTATAATCTAGTACCTCTATATTCTGACATCCTACCTCATAAATATCTCTTTCTACATATCCCATCCTCTCTCTGACCACAATTAGAAGCTGTAAATCTTTATGCAAATCTACTGGCTATAGGGTAGATGATAATTGAACACATCATTTCTGTTTATAATGACAATACTATAATTGTCTAAATAGGAGTTATTTGATTTACAGTTGCATATTATTTGCACTGGGTGCTGTATGATTGATCTCCTCCTTAAAGGCAAGGTATTGGTAACCTGTAGGGACACTACAAAACTATAGGTAGAGCTGAGCGGGGTGGCATATGCCTATAATCCCAGCACTTTAGGAGGCTGCGACAGGAGAATTATGAGTTCAAAGTCAGCCTCAGCAACAGTAAGGTGCTAAGCAACTCAGTGAGACCCAGTCTCTAAATAAAATGCAAAAAAAGGGCTGGGAATGTGGCTCAGTGGTTGAGTGCCCCTGAGTTCAGTCCCCAGTTAAAAAAAGAGAGAGAGAGAGAGAGAGACTATAGGGTAGAAATTGTAATACCTCATATGCACACTGCTAGAGAGGAAGACACACGGACAACATTAAAAGACAAGGGAAGAAAAAAGTGCCCTAAACAAACCAAGATGCTACAATAATAGAATCCATTTACAGCGCAGTTGATGGAATGTCAGAGAAATTTAGAATGTACATAGTTAAAATGACCTGCAAATCAAGCACTTACATAAGAGAGCAATTTACAGACAACAATTGATCATTCCAACAAAGAGATCAGAGAGCAAATACAAGCAACAATTGATCATTCCAACAAAGAGATCAGAGAGCAAATACAGGGAGCAAAAGATTACTTCAAGAAAAAGATAGATTCTGAAAAGAAAACAACCAAAAATCCTTGAAATGAAGGAAACAATAAACCCAATAAAAACTCAACAGAAAGCATCACAAACAGACTAAATCACTTCGAAGACAGAACTTCAGACAATGACGACAAAATATACAATCTTAAAAATAAAATTTACCACACAGTGAAGACGATAAGAAACCATGAACAGAATATCCAAGAATTATGTTATAGCATCAAAAGACCAAATCTAAAAATTATTGGGATAGAGGAACACACAGATATTTAAACCAAAGGAATGCACAATCTCTTCAATGAAACAGTATCAAAAAATTTCCCAAACATGAACAAGGAATTGGAAAATCAAATACAAGAGGCTTACAAGACACCAAATGTACAAAATTCCAACAGATCTACACCAAGGCACATTATAATGAAAATGCCTAGCATACAGAATAAAGATTCTAAAGGCCACAAGAGAAAGGAATCAGATTACATATAGGGGGAGATCAATTCAGATCTCAGCAAATTTTTCAACCCAGACCCTCAAAGCTAGGTGATCCTGGAACAACACATACCAAGCTCTGAAAGAAAACGGATGCCAACCAAAAATCTTATATCCAGCAAAATTAAGCTTCAGATTTTTTTAAATTTATTTATTTTTACATTGTCCTGAGGATCAAACCCAGTGCTTCACATGTTCGAGGTGAGTGCTCTACCACTGAGCCACAACTCCAGGCCCTAAGCTTCAGATTTGATGACAAAATAAAAACCTTCGGTGATAAACAAAAGTTGAAAGAATTTATAGCAAGAAATCCTGTACTACAAAAGATTCTCAGAAAAATATTCCATTAGGAGGAAATGAAAAACAATTAAAATAAGCAAAGGGAGGAACTACACTAAAGGAAAGGCCAAGCAAAGGAGAAACCAAGTCAAGTTAAAAGCCAAAAATAAACCAAAATGACTGACAAAACATATTCAATAATAACCCTGAATGTCAATGGCCTAAACTCATCAATTAAAAGACATAGACTGGCAGACTTGATTTTTAAAAAAGACCCAACAATATGTTGCCTTCAAGAAACACATCTCACGGGAAAAGACATACAGACTAAAGGTGAAAGGATCGGAAAAAGCATTCCACTCACGTGGACTGTGTAAACAGAGAGGGGTTTCAAATCTCACATGAAATTAGTGAACTTCAAACCAAAGTTAGTAAAGAGGGATAAAGAAGGACATTTCATACTGCTTAAGGAAATCACCAAAACATAACAATCAAAAATATCTATGCCCCAGACAATGGTGCATCTACATATATCAAACAAACTCTTCTCAAGTTCAAGAATCAAATAAAAGCTGGGAGCAGTGGCACACACCTGTAATCCTAGCACTTTGGGAGACTGAGACAGGAGAATCGCAAGTTCAAAGCCAGCCTCAGCAATGGCAAGGCGCTAAGCAACTCAGTGAGACTGTCTCTAAATAAAACACAAAATAGGGCTGGGGATGTGGCTCAGTGGTTGAGTGCCCCTGAGTTCAATCCCCAGTGCCAAAAAAAAAAAAGAGTCAAATAGACCACAACACAATAATACTGAGTAGCTTTAACACACCTCTCTCATCACTGAATAGATCTTGCAAACAAAAACTAAACAAAGAAACCATAGAACTCAATAATACAATCAATATTTAGACTTAACAGACATATATAGAATATTTCATCCAACAACAAGTGAATACACTTTTTCTCAGCAGCTCATAGACCCTTCTCCAAAATAAGACCATATGTTATAGCACAAAGCAAGTCATAGCAGATACAAAAAAATAGAGACACTACTCTGCATTCCATCTGACCATAATAGAATGAAATTAGAAATCAATGATAAAATTAAAAATAGACACTACTCAAACACCTGGAGACTAAATAATACCCTACTGTATGACACATGGATAACAAAAGACATCAGGAAAGAGATAAAAATTCTTAGAGCTAAATGAGAACTCTGATACAACATATCAAAATCTCTGGAACACTATGATGGCAGTGCTAAGAGGAAAGTTCATTTCATTAAGCTCATTCATTAAATGAAGAAAAAGTCAACAAATAAATGACCTAACATTACATCTCAAAGCCCTAGAAAACGAAGAACAAATCAACACCAAAAGTAGTAGAAGGCAGGAAATACTTAAAATCCAGGCTGATATCAATGAAATTGAAACAAAAGAAACAACCAGAAAAAATGACAAAACAAAAAGCTGGTTCTTTGAAAAAATAACTAAAATTGATAAATCCTTAGCCATCCTAATGAAAAGAAGAAAACAAAAAACACAAATTACTGAAATTTGTGATGAAAAAGGAAGTATCACAACAAATGCTATTGGAATACAGAGGACAATTAGAAACTATTTCAAAAATTTATATTCCAGTAAAATAGAAAATCTTGAAGACACCAACAAATTTTTAGAGGCACATGATCTACCCAAACTGAATCAGGAGGACATACACAATTTAAACGGATCAATTTCAAGCAAGGAAATAGAAGATGCCATCAAAAGCTTATCAACCAAGAAAAGCCCAGGACCAGACGGATTCTTAGCCAAGTTCTTCAAAGAAGAATAAACACCAATCCTTCTCAAACTATTCCATTTCTATGAAATAGAAAAGGAGGGAATCCTTCCAAACTTATTCTATAAAGCTAGCATAACCCTGTTAACAAAACCAGACAAAGACACATCAAGGAAAGAAAACTTCAGACCAATATCCCTGATGAACATAGATGCAAAACTTCTGGCAAATTGCATATAAAAACATATTGAATAGACAGTGCACCATGATCAAGTGGGGTCATTCCAGGGATGCAAGGTTGGTTCAACATATGGAAATAAATTAACATAATTCATCACATCAATAGACTTATAGATAAGAATCATATGATTATATTAATAGATGCAAAGAAAGCATTTGACAAAATACAGCACCCGTTCATATTCAATGCACTAGAAAAACTAGAGATGCTAAAAACATACCTTAACATTGTAAAAGCTATCTATTCCAAACCCAAGGTCAATATCATTCTAAACAGAGAATAATTGGATGCATTCCCTCTAAAAACTGGAACAAGTCTGGGGCTCAGTGGTAGAGCGTTTACCTAGCATGTGTGAGGCACTGGGTTCAATCCTCAGCACCACATATAAATAAATAAAATAAAGGTATAAAAAATACAACAACATTAAAAAAAAACTGGAACAAGACAGTTGTTTTTCACCACTTCTATTTAACATAGTCCTTGAAACTCTAGACACAGCAAGTAGACAGACAAAAGAAATTAAAGGCATACAAATAAGAAAAGAAGAACTCAAAATTATCACTATTTGCTGATGACATGGTTCTGTACTTACAAGATCCAAAAAATTCCACCAGAAAACTTCTAGAATTAATAAATGATTTCAGCAAAGTAGGAAGATATAAAATCAACACCCATAAATCAAATGCATTTCTATACATCAGTGACAAGCCCTCTGAAAGAGAAATTAGGTAAACTACCCCATTTACAATAGCCTCAAAAAAAATAAAATACTTGGGAATCAGTCTAACAAAAGGGGGGAAAGACCTCTACAGTGAAAACTACAGAACACTAAAGAAAGAAATTGAAGACCTTAGAGGATGAAAAGATCTCCCATGTTATTGAATAGGCAGAATTAATATAGTCAAAACACCCATACCACCAAAGGTGCTATACAGATTCAATGGGATCCCAATGAAAATCCCAACATCATCCTTCATAGAAATAGAAAAAGCAATCATGAAATTCATTTGGAAAAAATATGAGACCCAGAATAGCCAAAGCAATCCTTAGCAAAAAGAGTGAGGCAGAAGGCATCACAATACCAGACCTTAAACTATACAAAAAGTTATAGTAACAAAAACAGCATGGTATTGGCACCAAAATAGACACGTAGATAAATGGTACAGAATGGAAGACACAGAGACAAACCCACATAAATCCAGTTACCTCATACTAGACAAAGGTGCCAAAAACATACATTGGGGAAAAGATAGTCTCTTCAACAAATGGTGCTGGGAAAACTGGAAATCCATATATAGCAAAATGAAATTAAACCCCTATCTCTCACCCTGCATGAAACTCAACTCAAACTGGATCAAGGACTTAGGCACTAGAACAGAGATCTTGTGTCTAATAGAAGAAAAAGTAGGCCCAAATTTTCATGTCAGCCTAGGATCTGACTTCCTTAACAAGACCCCTAAAACACAAGAAGTAAAATCAAGAATCAACAAATGGGATGGATTCAAACTAAAAACTTTCTTCTCAGCAAAGGAAACAATCAATAATGTGAGTAGAGAACCTACAGATGGGGAGAAAATCTTTACCACATACTCCTCAAATAAAGCATTAATCTCCAGGATATATAAAGAACTCAAAAAACTTAACACCAAAAAAACAAATAACCCAATCAATAAATGGGTTAAGGAACTGAACAGACACTTCATCAAAGAAATATCAAAAAATACATCAAAAAATCAAAAAATACATGAAAAAATGTTCAACACCTCTAGCAATTAGAGAAATGCAAATCAAAACTGCACTAAGATTTCATCTCACTCTAGTCAGAATGGCAATCATTAACAATACAGTTAACAATGGGACTAGAGTTATTGCTCAGTAGTAGGGCACTTGCCTAGCACATGTGGGACATTGGGTTCAATCCTCAGCTCCACATAAAAATAAACAAATAAAATAAAGGCATTGTGTCCATCTACAACTCAAAAACAATTTTTTAAAAAAAAGAATACAGGCAACAATAAATGTTGATGAAGATGTAAGGGAAAAGGTACACTCATATATTACCGGTGGAACTATACATTAGTGCAACCCCTATGGAAAGCAGTATGGAGATTCCTCAGAAAACTTGGAATGGACACCACTTGACCCAGCTATCCCACTCCTCAGATTATACCCAAGGTCTTAAAATCAGCATACTATAGTACACAGCCACGTCAATGCTTATAGCAGCTCAATTCACAACAGCTAAACTATGAAACCAGCCTAGGTGTCCTTCAATAGATGAATGGATAAAGAAAATGTGGTATATATATTCAATGGAATATTACTTGGCTTTAAAGAAGAATGAAATAATGGCATTTGCCAGTAAATGGACAGAGTTGGAGAATATCATGCTAAGCGAAATAAGCCAATCCCAAAAAACCAAAGGCTGAATGTTTCCTCTAATATGTAGATGCTAATTCACAATGGTGGGGGGGACACTAGGGAAGAATAGATTAAGGATAAGAAGGATAGTAGAATAAAACAGACATTATTACTTTATGTATATATATGACTGCATGACCAAAGTGATTCTACAACATGTATAATCAAAAAAATGAGAAATTATATGCCATTTATATATGATATATCAAAGTGCATAAATGCATTCTACTGTCATGTATAACTAATTAAAACAAATAGAAAAACTTTTTTAAAAACCTATCTCTCGGGCTGGGATTGTAGCTCAGTGGTAGAACACTTGCCTTGCATGCATGAGGCACTGGGTTCAATCCTCAGCACCACATAAAAATAAATAAATAAAGATATTGGGTCCATCTACAACTAAAAAATATTTAAAAAAAAAAAAACCTATCTCTCACCATGCACAAAATCTAGGAATTAGACCAGAGACCCTATGCCTAATAAAAGAAAAAGTAGGCCCAAATCTTCATCATGTCAGATTGGGCCCCAACTTTCTTAACAAAACTCCTATAGTGCAAGAAATAAAATTAAGAAGCAATAAATGGAATGGATTAAAACTAAAAAACTTATCAGCAAAAGAAACAATCAATGAGGTAAAGACAGAGCCTACAGAATGAGAGCAAATTTTTACCCCATGCACATCAGACAGAGCACTAATCTCCAAGATACATAAACAACACAAAAAAAATTAACACCAAAAAAATAAATAACCCAATCAATAAATGAGCTAAGAAACTGAACAGACACTTCTCAGAAGAAGAAATACAGTCAACAAATATATGAAAAAATGTTCAACATCTCTAGCAATTAGAGAAATGCAAATCAAAACTACTCTAAGATTTCATCTCACTCTAGTCAGAATGGCAATTATCAAGAATACATGCAATAATAAGTGTTGGCAAGGGAAAAAAGGCACACTCATACATTGCTGGTGGGACCGCAAATTAGTGCAACCAATCTGGAAAGTAGTATGGAGATTCCTCAAGAAACCTGGAATGGACCACTTGACCCAGCTATCCCACTCCTTGGTCTATACACAAAGGACTTAAAATCAGCATACTACAGTGATGCAGTGTTTCATATCTCAATGTTTATAGCAGCACAATTCACAATTGCCAAACTATGGAGCCAACCTAGATGCCCCTCAACAGATGAATGGATAAAGAAACTGTGGTATATACACAACGGAATATTAGAATAAAACTATGGCATTTGCAGGTACATGGATGGAGCTGGAGAATATCATGCTAAGAGAACTAAGCCAATCACAGAAAACCAAAGGCCAAATGTTTTCTCTGATAAGTGGATGCTAATCCACAACAGGGAGGAGGGAATGGGATGAGTGGAGGAACTCTGGATTGGGCAAAGGGGAAGGGAGGGAAAAGAGGGGCAATGGGGGTAGGAAATATGGTGGAATGAGACAGATATTACCCTAGGTACATGTATGATTGCACGAATGGTGTGACCCTCCTTCATATACAACCAGAGAAGTGGAAAATTGTGCTCCATTTGTGTACAATGAATCAAAGAGCATTCTACTATCATGTACAACTAATTAGAACAAATAAAAACTAAATAAATAAATAAGAGTGAGCTGATCTTCTTAATATTTAAACTAACATTATTTGGGTCCACTAAATTTTTTTTAAATTGGAATCTTTCTAAAATAGTCCACATACATTTTTGCTTTCTAAGTCAAACATAGTGAATAATAAAATTTTTAAATTTGAAAAAAATAATAATCTCAACAAAAACTATCTGGGAATTAACCCAATGAAGGAGATAAAGAGCCTCTACAATGAAAACTACATAATACTGAAGAAAGAAATGGAAGAAGACCTTATAAGAAAGAAATACCATATTCTTAGATAGGCAGAATTAATATTATCAAAATAGCCATACTACCAAAAGTGCTATAAAAATTCAATGTAATTCACATCAAAATTCCAATGACATTTTTCACAGAACTAGAAAAATCAGTACCAAAATTCATTTGGAAAAATAAAATACTTAGAATAGTCAAAGCCATCCTGAGCAAAAGAGAGATGCTGGAGGTATCACAATACCAAACATGATATTATACTACAGAGAAATAGTAACAAAAACAGCACGGTACTGGCACCAAAACAGACATGAAGATAGAGACAAACCTACATAAATACAGTTATCTGATACTAGACAAACACACCAAAAACATGTGTTCAAGAAAAGATATTCTTTTAAACAAACAGTACTGGGAAAACTGAAAATCCGTATGGAGAAGAATGAAACTGGACCCCTGTCTCTCACCCTTCACAAAACTCAACTCAAAGTGGATCAAAGACCTGGGCATTAGGCCAGAAACTCCACAACTGCTAGAAGAAAATACAGGAACAATACTCCAACATATTGACACAGGAACCAACTTCCTTGACAAGACCCCTTAAGTGCAAGAAACAAAACCAAAAATCAGTAAGTGTGATAGTATCAAATTAAAAAGTTTCTGTAAAGGAAATAATTAAGAAAATGAAGCAAGAGCTATAGAATGATTGGAAAAGATCTTTGCCACTTGTTCCTCAGATTAATATATATAAAGAACTCAAAAAACTTAACACCAAAAAAAAAAAAACCCTCAATTAATAAATGGGTAAAAGAACTAAACAGACACTTCTCAAAGAATAAATACAAATGGCCAACAATAACATGAAAAAACGTTCAACATTGCTAGTAATTTGGGAAATGCAAATCAAAACACACTGAGATTTCATCTCACCCCAATCAGAATGGCAATTATCAAGAATACAAATAATAGTGTTGGCAAGGATATGGAGAAAAAAGTACACTCATACATTGAGACTGCCAATTAGTGCAACCACTCTGGAAGGCAATAACAAGATTCCTCAAAAAAATAGGAATGGAACCTGCGTATGACCCAGCTATTCCTGTCCTTAGTATATACCCAAAGGATCCAAACTCAGCATCCCATAGGTGCAGCCACACCAATGTTTATAGCAGCACAATTCAAAATAGCCAGACTTTGGAACCAACAACCTAGGTACCTTCAATAGATAAATGGATAAAGAAAGTGTGGTATACATACACAATGGAGTTTACACAGTCACAAAGAATGAAATTATGTAAGTTGCAAGTAAATGGATAGAATTGGAGACCATCATGCTAAGTGAAATCAGCCAGACCCAGAAAGTCAAAGGTCAATATTTTCTCTAATACACAGAAGCTAGTCTAAAATAAATGTGAAAAAAAGAGAGAGAAAAGAAACAGGAGGCTGGGGTGTTTCTATCAAACTAAAAGAAAGATCGGTGGAACAGAAGAAGGGGATTGAGAGGGAGGGAGAAGATATAAAATAAGGGGGAAACAATGCAATGAACCTCACCTAACTTTCATATGTACATATATAAATATACTACAGTGAATCTCATCATTATGTATATCCATAAGACACTATTTTTTTTTTTTGGTACCAGGGATTGAACTCAGGGGAACTTGACCACTGAGCAACATTCCCAGCCCTATTTCATGTTTTATGTAGAGACAGGGTCTCACTGAGTTGCTTAGTGCCTCCCCATTGCTGAGGCTAGCTTTGAACTCATGATTCTCCTGTCTCAGCCTCCCAAAGTGCTGGAATTAGAGGCATGTGCCACTGCGCCTGGCTAAGACACTAATTTAAAAAGTTTTTTTTTTACTTTATGCTAAGTAAATAGCAGAAAGGCTAGTGGAGTAAAGGACAAAAGGGAACGGAGGGCAAGGAGGGTAATGGGAAGTACTGGGGACTAAATTAGAGCAAATTATATTCCATGCATTTATTATAATGTCAAAATGAATCATAATGTTATATATAATTAATATGAGCCAATGAAAAAAAATTCTCGTTTTAAAATGTTATAAGCATTACAGGGTCTAAGGGTGTCATTTAGTGGTAGAACATGTGCTTAGCATACACAAGACCCTGGATTCAATTCTCAGCACCATAACAAAACCAAACAAAAGAAGTTATAAGCATTACTAATAAAAGGCAATCACAATCTAAAAATAGTTTTAAATTTTTTCAAACTTCAGTCTTTCAAATTCCATCTATCTTTATGAATTTTGCTGCACCCCTAATTACTATTCTAATTATTTTCCTTAACTCACTTCTTATATTACAGTATTTTTAAAATAATCTTATTATATTGCCACTATAAACAGATAGCCACTAACTACTTGTCATAAATAGAAAATAAGATTAAAAATAAATACATAACTCTTATAATACATAACTCCAATAATGTTCCAACATATTACCATGTTACATACCAAGGGCAGTATGAATTCTATCCTCTCAGAGGAAATGGTTCCAAATGTCTACTATGGACTGATTTTTTGGAAACATATTAGATAATTACAAACTTCTTAAAGCATGTCAAAGAGTTTCAAGATTTATAAATTGAAAAGGTTAAAATCAGAAGGAGTCAAAAGATTTTGACACTGCCCATTATTAGATGTGTCTTTACCTGCATGAAGCCTCAATTTTCACATCTGTAAAACAGGGATAAGAAAAAAAGTAGCTTCCTCCTACAGTGTTAATTAATCTATGCAATGTTATATAGGTAGTGAGCAACAATGCACACTAGCCACTAGTAGTAGTGTTACTATTATTATTTCTACGCTCCAAGAAAATCTCAAACATTATTTCCATATGTAGCCTAGAAATCAACAATTTTTAAAATACTGCATTACATTAATAAATATAATGCCAAACACATTAATATATTCCCTTTCTAGCACATAAATGCATTTCTGGAACTACAAAATCTAAAAGAGCATTTCCATATTACCTATACTGGGAAGTATACTTACATTTCAAAAAGTTTTACCCCTAGTCTACTACCGACATTAATGGCAGATATATCTAAAATATTACATATTCTTTTTTTTTTTTTTTTTTTTTTTTTGTACTGGGGATTGAACTCAGGGACACTTAACCACTAATCCACATCCCAGTCCTTTTTATTTTGAGACAGGGTCTCACTAAGTTGCACAGGTCCTCACTGAGTTGCTGAGGCTGGCCTTACACTTGCGATCCTCCTGCCTCAGCCTCCTGAGTTGCTGGGATTAGAGGCATGCACCACTGAACCTGGCTACATATTCCCGTTTAAACAATTGGTTGTTTTTTTGCAGCATTGGGGACTGAACCCAGGGCTTTGGGCACATTAAGCAAGCACTCTACAACTGAGCTACACTCCCACCCCTTTTGATTTTTTTCAATTTGAGACAGGTTCTTGCTAAATTGCCCAAGCCAGCCTCTAATTTGCGAAACTCCTGCCTTAGCCTCACTATTAGCTGAGATTACAGGCATGTGCCACTACACCCAGCACTTCAATAGCTTTCGTAAAACCTTCATATTAATTAACACAACCTTACAGTAAAATACTTACAAATTTAGCTTTCCAAAGGTCTCCTGTGCGTTATGCTTTTCTCGTTCATATGCACTTTCAACTTCTTTGAATTCATTCTTGATCATTTCCAAATCAGCAACAGCTTCTGCTTGACTGGCCTTTTCTACCTGCAAAGCTCCTTCGAGGTCTCGAATCCGTAACTACCAAATGACAGAGAAGTAATTAAAACAAACGAAGAAATCAATTGTTGTGGTGGTTGTTTTGGCAGTTGTGGGGATTGAACCCAGGCATACTCTACCACCTAGCTACAGCCCTATCCCTTTTTATTTTATTTAGAGACAGGGTCTCACTAAGCTGCCCTAGCTGGCCTCAAACTTGCAATCCTCTGGCCTCAGCTTCTCAAGGATCTTCAATCTTAAATTGAGTAGAATACTTTATCAACAGCAGATTATCATTCATCCAAACACTTCTTTCTTTCTACTTTGGTTTGAAAAAGAATAAATGTGTGTTTTTCACAACACATTTAGTGGAAGAAAAGAAGAGTGGAAGAATGAAGAACTGTGCTATGAGAAAGGATAGGCCAATAAGACATAACCTGTCCCCTCAGAATGCTTGATTCTGAGACCTTGTAATTTATTCAGATATTTCTTTTATGAAATAGAATGAATTAAGTGGGTTTTTAAATGTAAAAGGAATTATTCTTCCTCACTTATGAGAAACATTATTACATGAATACTTTTATAAGCTTAAGCAACTCTGAACAGATCTGCTTATTCCTGGAGATTTCTTACTATAGAAGAGTGAAACTTTATTATCAAACAACAGAATTTGAAATATTTATGGCTTTAGATATTTGATGTCCTGGATTTGCTTCAATATAATCTGGAGGTGGGAAAGTTTGGGGGAAAATAGATAAAGCACAATTGGCCTGACGTAGGTATTAAAACAGGGAGATGGGTATTTAGGGGAGTTCATTTTAATATGCTCTCTAATTTTGCCTACACTTCAAATTCTACATAAGAAAATGTTTTTAAAAATAGATTCCCTATGTCTACCAACAGTAGAATAAATTTTAAAAGTTAATTCCCACAAAAGAATCATATGTAGCTATAAAAACGCCACCAAGCAATTTTAGAAATAAAGTTCTCTGTGTAGTATTATAGAACAATACACTATTGACATATATTGAAAATAACTAAATCCATATCAGTATATACAGTACATGAAATTTGTGGTAACAAGGGAAAAGAACAAGAATAATTAGGCAAGGGAAAGAGGAGGAGAGAGAAGAATAAAAGCAAGAATTTTCACTCTAAATCTTGTTTGATTTTTTAACTATGTTAAGTATTTTGCCTTTTCAGAAACTGATTTTAAAATAAAAATACTTTGCTAAAGTTTAAAAAGGAAGAGGTAGGAACAAAATGTTTCACATTAAATAGAAAACAGCTTTGCTCATAAAACTCAGGTTTCTAAATCAGCTCAACAAATTAACTTGTGTGATCTTGGGCCTATTGCTAAAATTCCAAACACGTGAGTTCTATAAACTGTGAAGAAGAAAAATATCTACTTTACAGGGCTCCTACAAGGATCTACTGAGACAATATTTAGCAAATATTTATTGAGCATTTAATATGTGCTAGGCCATGTGCTAATGCTCAACAGATATATAATAATCATGGAAATGTAGTCTTAGTCCTTTATAAGCTCATGGTCTTTAGGAGAGAACAGACCATGATGTACTATAAGCACTTCCTACAATAGAGGCATGTGCAAAGGGACATGAAATCAAGGAAAAACTGTGTACTCTGTGTGAAGCAAGCTTCACAGGAATGGCAACAAGCAACTCAAGTGAAGAAAAACATAATAAGAAATGAAACCTGTGTCAATATTAAGAGGGTTCATGAATTAATCCACATGAATGATAACTACCAGAATCATTTCTAATTGTATAAAAATATTCTGAAATAGTTGAAGCATTTATTCTTACACTTGAAGGAAGTCAAATAGATATCTTAATATAATAATTTAAATTTCCAACCTTTGACTTTTAAACTCTGTTGTTCTTTGTTGTTTTTATCTAAATCTAATGTTTACAAGTCAAACAATAAAAATAGGAAATATTTTCTTCTTGTTAGCATTCTTATCAACATTATCTTTTTTTGTTTGTTTGTTTGTTTTTTGGTACCAGGAATTGAACTCAGAGGTACTCGACCACTGAGCCACATCCCCAGCCCTATTTTCTGTTTTATGTAGAGACAGGGTCTCACTGAGTTGCTTAGCACCTCACTGTTGCTGAGGCTGGCTTTGAACTCGCGATTCTCCTGTCTCAGCCTCCCAAAGTGCTGGGATTACAGGAGTGTGCCACTGTGCCCAGCTAGCATTATCTTCTTTTAGAAAATAAGAATACTCAAATGATAAAGCAATCCAACTGAAAAAAAGTAGACTTCAAATTCACAATTTTGAGTTGATGCTTCTGCTTTTCACTCTACATTCTCATTTTTATGCCACAGCATACAAATTGAATAACAGAAGACTTCAAATATATATTTGACAACACTTTTATAAGATTACAGCTACTTACTAGTCTCATTTGCATTTAAACTAATCTAAAACTGAATGTTACTAGATGCATCACTGAAAATACCTGTCAATATTTATAGATTTATGGTTTAAATACAACTTTTACTTTTTTCTGTCACAGCACTTGGTTGGGTAACAAATATTAATTTTAAACCATTTGGTTAAGGTTCCTGCAACCGGCAGGAGCCACAGAGGGCCCAAATCCACCCTCAGGAAACTCCACAGGTGTCCGACCAATGAGAGACCAGGTACTGCTAACCTCTAGCCACTAGGGAGCCCAAATTCAGGGTAAGAGTCACTCCAGAGACACCAGCGTAAGGCAGCCCCGCCCAAGGGCAGCCTGGGCCAAACTCAGTTCCTCTCCAGAGTTCCTGTGACAAGTAGGAGCCACAGAGGGCCCAAATCTGCCCTCAGGAAACTCCACGGGTGTCCAGCCAAAGGAAGACCAGGGACTGCTACCTCTAGCCACAGGGGAGCGCAAACTCAGGGTAAGAGTCACTCCAGAGACACCAGCGTGAGGCAGCACCGCCCAAGGATGGCCTGGGCCCGCCTCAGTTCTGCTCCAGAGTTCCTATGGTCAGGCAAGACAGAAGGCCCAAAACCGCCCTTAGGGAATGCCAGGGGTGCCCAGCTAAATGCAGACCAGAGCCTGATAGCCTCCAGGCCCAGGGGAGCTCACACTCACTGTAAGGGTCGCACACAGACTCTCCTGCTTGTGACCCTGCCTAAGTGAGACCTGGACCCGCCTTCAGTTCCACTCCAGAGTTCCTGTTCACCAGCAGGAGCACAAGAGAGGGGCAAAACAGCCCTCAGGGGCCGCCTCAGGAGCCCAGCTAAAACCACTCACGCAGCCCTCTAGAGGTATATCCACTACCTCCACCACCAACTTTAATGGCAGTAGTGCCCATCTGGGGACCCTGGGGAAACACAAGTAGCTCCAAGGTGAGACACAGGTAATCTGGAGTGTCAATACAAGATTATAGGACAGAAGCCGCAATACCTCAGATTGGTATTTCAAGAAAGGAAGATACACAATCAACATGAAAAAACAAGGGAAGAAAGTGCCCCAAATAAACCTCGATACCACTGTAACAGAATCCATTGGCAACACAGTTGATGAAATGTCAGAGAAAGAATTCAGAATGTACATAATTAAAATGATCAGCGAATTAAAGAATGATATAAGTGAGCAATTACAGGCAAAAGTTGATCAATCCAACAAAGAAATAGGAGAGCAAATAAAAGCAACCATTGATCATTCTAACAAAGAGATAAGAGAGAAATTACAAGTAGCAAAAGATTAAGAAAGAGCTAGACACCATGAAAAAAAAAACCAATCAGAAATACTTGAAATGAAGGAAACAATAAACCAAATTAAAAACTCAATACGAGCCGGGCACGGTGGCGCAAGCCTATAATCCCAGCAATTAGGGAGGCTGAGACAGGAGAATTGTGAGTTCAAAGCCACCCTCAGCAATGGCGAGGCACTAAGCAACTCAGTGAGACCCTGTCTCTACATAAAACACAAAATAGGGCTGGGGATGTTGCTCAGTGGTCAAGTTCCCCTGAGTTCAATCTCCAGTACCAAAAAAAAAAAACTCAATAGAAAGCATCACCAGCAGACTAGATCACCTGGAACACAGAACATCAGATAATGAAGACTAGATATACAGTCTTGGAAATAAACTTGACCATACAGTGAAGATGGTAAAAAATCATGAACAGAAAATACAAGAAATATGGGACAGCATCAAAAGACCAAATCTAAGATTTATTGGGATAGAAGGCACAGAATTTCAAACCAAAGGAATGCACAATCTCTTCAATGAAATAATATCAGAAAATTTCCCAAATATAAAAAACGAAATGGAAAATCAAATACAAGAGGCATACAGGACACCAAACGTACAAAATTTCAACAGATCTACACCAAGACACATTATAATGAAAATGCCCGACATACAGAATAAGGATAGAATTTTAAAGGCCGCAAGAGAGAGGAACCAGATTACATATAAGGGGAGACCAATTCATATCTCAGCAGATTTTTCAACTCAAACCCTAAAAGCAAGGACATCATAGAATAACATATTCCAAGCCCTGAAAGAAAATGGATGCCAACCAAGAATCCTATATCCAGCAAAATTGACCTTCAGATTTGATGACAAAATAAAAACCTTCCATGATAAACAAAAGTTAAAAGAATTTACAGCAAGAAAGCCTGCACTACACAGCATTCTTGGCAAAATATTCCATGAGGAGGAAATGATAACCAACAATGAAAATTTACAAAAAGAGGAACTACATTAAAGGAAAGACCATTGAAAAGAAAAAACAACTCAAGATAAAATCCAAAAACAAACCAAAATGACTAGAATTACAAATTATATCTCAATAATAACCCTGAATATAAATAGCCTAAATGCACCAATTAAAAGACATAAGACTGACAGACTGGATTAAAAAAAAAGATGCAACAATATCTGTCTCCAAGAGATGCATCTCACAGGAAAAGACATCCACAAACTGAAAGTGAAAGGGTGGGAAAAAACGTATCACTCACATGGATCCCGCAAACAAGCAGGAGTTTCCATCCTCATATTAAATAAAGTAAACTTCAAACCAAAGATGGTGAAAAGAGATAAAGAAGGTCATTTCATACTTCTTAAGGGAATCATACATCAACAAGACATAACAATCATAAATATCTATGCCCCAAATAATGGGGCTTCTACGTATATCAAACAAATCCTTCTCAAATACAAGAATCAAATAGACCATATGCTACTGAATGATGCATGGATAACAGAAGACATCAGGGAAGAGATAAAAAAAATTCTTAGAGGCAAATGAAAACTCTGATACAACATATCAAAATCTCTGGGATGCCATGAAGGCGGTGCTAAGAGGAAAGTTCATAGCACTAAGCTCATTCATTAGAAGTAGTAAAAGTCAACAAATAAATGAATTGATTCTTCATCTCAAAGCCTTAGAAAAGGAACAACAAATTAACACCCAAAGAAGTAGAAGACAGGAAATAATCAAAATTAGGGCTGAAATCAATGAAATTGAAACAAAAGAAACAATTCAAAAAATTGACAAAACAAAAAGCTGGTTCTTTGAAAAAATAAACAAAATTGACAAACCCTTAGCCACCCTAACAAAAAGGAGGAGGGAGAAAACCCAAATTACTAAAATTCGTCATGAAAAAGGAAATATCACAACAGACACTACTGAAATACAGAGGATAATTAGAAACTATTTTGAAAATTTATACTCCAGTAAAATAGAAAACCCTGAGGACACCAGCAAATTTCTAGAGGCATATGACCTACCCAAACTGAACCAAGAAGACATACACTACTTAAACAGATCAATTTCAAGCAAGGAAATAGAAGATGCCATCAAGAGCCTGCTGAGCAAGAAAAGCCCAGGACCACATGAATTGTCAGCTGAGTTCTATAAGACCTTCAAAGAAGAATTAATACCAATACTCCTCAAACTATTTCATGAAATAGAAAAGGAGGGAACCCTTCCAAACTCATTCTATGAGGCAAGTATCACCCTGATTCCAAAACCAGACACAGTCGCATCCAAGAAAGAAGACTTTAGACCAATATCCCTGATGAGCATAGATGCAAAAATTCTCAATAAAATTCTGGCAAATTGCATACAAAAACATATCAAAAAAATAATGCACCATGATCAAGTGGGATTCATTCCAGGGATGCAAGGTTGTTTCAACATACAGAAATCAATTAACGTAATACATCACATCAATAGACTTAAAGATAAGAGTCATATGATTTTATCAATCGATGCAGAGAAGGCATTTGACAAAGTATAACTCCCTTTTATGCTCAAAACACTAGAAAAACTTGAGATAGTAGGAACATACCTCAACTTTGTAAAAGCTATCTATGCTAAACCCAAGGCCAACATCATCCTAAATGGAGAAAATTTGGAATCATTCCTTCTGAAAACGGGAACTAGACAGGGTTGCCCTCTCTCACCACTGCTATTCAACATAGTCCTTGAAACACTAGCCAGAGCAATTAGACAGACAAAAGAAATGAAAGGGATATGAATCAGAAAAGAAGAACTCAAACTATCATTATTTGCAGACAACATGATTCTATACTTAGAGGATCCAAAAAATCTACCAGAAAACTTTTAGAATTAACAAATGATTTCAGCAAAATAGCAGGATATAAAATCAACACCCACAAATCAATTGCATTTCTATACATCAGTGATAAACCCTCTGAAAGAGAAATTAAGAAAACTATCCCATTCAAAATAGCCTCAAAAAAAAAAAAAAAATACTTGGGAATCAATTTAACAAAAGCGGTGAATGACCTCTACAATGCAAACTACAAGACACTGAAGAAGACCTTAGAAGATGGAATAATCTCCCATGCTCCTAGATAGGCAGAATCAATATTGTTAAAATGGCCATACTACCCAAAGCGCTATATAGATTCAAAGCAATCCCAATTAAAATCCCAATGTCATTCCTTATAGAAATAGAAAAGGCAATCATGAAATTCATTTAGAAGAATAAGAGACCCAGAATAGCCAAAGCAATCCTTAGCAATAAGAGTGAAGCAGGAGGCATCACAATACCAGACCTCAGATTATACTACAAAGCTATAGTAACAAAAACGGCATGGTATTGGCACCAAAATAGACATGTAGACAAATAGTATAGAATAGAAGACACAGAGATGAACCCACTTACATACAGTCACCTTATACTAGATAAAGGAGCCAAACACGTAGACCAATGGTACAGAATAGAAGACACAGAGAGTAATGCACATAAATACAGCTATCTCATTCTAGACAAAGGTGCCAAAAACATCCATTGGAGAAAAGATAGCCTTTTCAACAAATGGTGCTGGGAAAACTGGAAATCCATTTGCAGTAAAATGAAACTAAACCCCTACCTCTCACCATGCATAAAACTCAACTCAAAGTGGATCAAAAACCTAGGAATTAGACCAGAGACCCTGGTCTAATTGAGGAGAAAGTAGGTCCAAATTTTCATCACGTTGGATTAGGCCCTGAATTGCTTAACAAGACTCCTATA